>PKQL01000110.1:0-59498 GCA_002916455.1 Penicillium sp. CF05
ACATTAACATTATAGGACGACAGCAGATACCTGCAATTTGTATGCAAACACGTAAGTTATTTTTAGTCTAATATAGAACTCGAGTAAACAAACGAACGAACGAATAATGCAATTCTGGTTTACATATATTAACCTACTATCTTCCGCATCATCTTTATCGTCGTTTTAATCATCGTTTCAATCATCAATATCATCAGTTTTCATCAGTTTTATCGTCGTTCTCGTCATTTGTTCCACTAAGATAACCTTATTAGGCCTTGCATACCTCGAATCGGATGATTCGGATGGTCCCGAAGCACCTAGCAAGCTAGCACCTATGATCGATCAACCAGACAGGACCCCGCTAGCTTTAAGCTTGTGCTTTTACAATAACGCGGCCGAGGACGAGGACGTGGCGCGTCTACATCTATAACTAAGACAGGTGAATCTACTCCGTGGTAGTGCAGAACCTAGCAACACCCTGCGACGACGAGGACGAGGACGGGGACGGGGGACAGAGAGGAAATCGCGCGCGGGGACCTCGGGAGCTATATACGAAATCTAATGTTAAAATTAAACCTCTATCTTCTTTTATACAACATCCATGGATGTATCTGAATAGTTCCTAAACCAAGCATTTTGCTGGAATGGCTATGTTGTAGGTTTGGTAAAGCCTCAAACAAAAGGCCTCAAACGGCATGATCCGCCCAGAGAGGATGCTTCTGGTGATAAGTGGAATTGTTACAGGTCGAACCTATTTGACCAATCAAATGAACGAACCTTGCCTTGGCATGTGTGCGTATCCAGTTAGTGTAACCGGCAAATTCTCTTCGATATTACGTTTTTCGGTGTGTCTTTTAGGCAGAATAGTCCTCGAGGGATTCTCATATCACTGGAAGTTGTGCAGGTGAACCTTGGGAGGTTATCTTGGCCGTCCCAGGGTTATCTGAAAAGATTATGTAATATGCAAGATTTCCCACCTGGGCAGGTGACCTCCCGACTCCCATTCGAGGTTTCGATGCTGGAAAGGACCAGCGCATGCGATCAGGCCATTTGTTTAAGGTTGCCAAGACTGAAATGAACACATACG
Source organism: Penicillium sp. CF05 (assembly GCA_002916455.1). Classification (NCBI taxonomy): domain Eukaryota; kingdom Fungi; phylum Ascomycota; class Eurotiomycetes; order Eurotiales; family Aspergillaceae; genus Penicillium; species Penicillium sp. CF05. The sequence goes on from PKQL01000110.1 coordinate 1,070, forward strand.
GATCTCGAATGGTTTAAGGCAACTCGTAAAATCAGATAAAATGGGACATTGGATGCAACCAGGTGCGAAACATACAGTCTTGGCCGAGGGGAGCGTGCACATTGCGACTCGGACACCCCGATCCCAGCCAGACCCCAGCCGAAGGTGATAAACTGAGTTAGGTGGCCATAACCCGTGGATGGGTGTATCTAAGACCGTTTAGGTAGTAGAATCCAAAGGTTTAAAAAGAAAATAGTAGATTCACCCCGGCTCGTGTCCGGATGCGGCATAAGTCACAGCCCCGTGGGGTCATTGTATATTTCAAACCAATCAACGTGGGGAGAAATCCAAAGTAATCATCTGAACTGCGTCATAGTGGCTCGCTATGGCTTTTGAATGGCTTTTGAATGGCTTTGAATGGCTGAGATGGGGCTTATTGCGCTAATCTGGCTAATCTTCCCTCGAGTTAAATGTCCTTTTTGAGTTTTCCCTCTTCCCACGTTTTTCTTTCTGCCGAGTTTCTTTATTACATTGTCTCTGGCATCTTTGCTTCCCTTACGATTTTGACTGCATTCTTTTTACTTCTCCAAATATTCTCCTTTGAAAGTTTCAAACTCTCCGCTAAACTCCCGTATTGGACGGAAATCCTGTCCTAGATACCCGACATCTCCGACATTTGCCTTTGCCATTGCACCTTCCACATCTCAACACCCATAGCAACAACATCACTGCCCACAACGCGGATTTCAGACCATCGCAATATAGCCGGACATTAGCCCGACATCAGCCCGACATCAGCCCGACATCCCACTTCTGTAGCAGATCCACCCCCGGATTTTCGCCGATCCACACATTTGCAGAACCCTTACCCCAGAATCTAGACGGATAAGCGACATCAGCCAATCCAGTTTCTTCCGCCCGCGCCTTATCCACACCGTATTAGCCGCTAAACACCAGAGACAGGAATGAAAACAAAATGGCTATCCTAAGCGACAAGGACAAAGAAACGAGCGGCAGTGTGTCGGAAGCACTCGGACTCAAAAATGAGGGTCCCCGTGATGTACAAGAAGGTGTGATATCTGGAAATGCCGATAATCTTCAACGTCATCTTGGGAACCGTCAGATCCAGCTGATCGCCATTGGTGGTTCTATTGGAACGGCCCTTTTCGTGAGCATCGGCTCCGGTCTTTACCATGGTGGCCCTGGCAGCTTGTTTATTGCCTTTACCGTTCAATGTATCTTCTTGGCCATGGTGAATAACTGGCTCGCTGAAATGACCACTGCCTTCCCTGTCAGTGGTGGTTTCATTCGCTTGGCCGGAAAATGGGTCGACGACGCTCTTGGCTTCATGGTCGGCTGGAACTTTTTGTCCGTTCTCTTTTCGGCCTCGCCGAAGCCCTGCCCACTGTCTTTGCTAACACTTCTCTTAGCTTCTATGAGGCCCTTTTGGTCCCTTTTGAGATCTCAGCTTTCACGCTGGTGCTGTCTTTCTGGAGTCCGACGCTTACTGAACCTGGTCCAGTGGCAGGCATCTGTGTTGGTGTCATTTTAATTTATGGGTGAGAGCCTATTTCGCCCATCTGCGTGTTTCATCCTACTGATTCTCGTGTAGCGTCCTTAACATCTTGGCTGTCAAAGTTTTTGGTGAAGCCGAATTCTGGCTGTCCGGTGGAAAGGTCATTCTTATCTTCTCCCTGTTCTTTTTCACCTTCATCACTATGGTTGGTGGAAATCCCGCCCATGATGCTTATGGCTTCCGTCACTGGAACAACCCCGGCTCTTTCATGGAGTATCTGGATACCGGCGCCCTTGGTCGTTTTGAAGGCTTCCTCGGATCTCTTTGGTCGGCTTGCTTTGCCGTTGTCGGTCCTGAGTACATCTCCATTGTCGCAGCTGAAGCAAAGCGTCCCCGCATTTATGTCAAGAATGCATTCAAGACAGTCTACATTCGATTCGGTCTCTTCTTTATGGGCGGTGCTTTGGCCGTGGGTATCGTTTGCGCAGCTAATGATCCGGCGCTGGAGTCGGTTGTGACGGGCGGTTCTGATGGTTCCGCTTCGGCATCCCCATATGTCATTGGCATGCGAAACCTGGGCATTTCAATTTTCCCTTCGGTCATCAACGCGTCAGTGCCACCAAAACGAAACATGAACTTGAGTAACAGAAGACTAATGAAACTCTTTTAGCCTCTTGTTGACTTCGATTTTCTCTGCTGGCAATACTTACACTTTCTGCGCTATCCGTACTCTGTACGGCTTAGCACTAGAAGGAAGAGCCCCTAGAGTTCTCACTTACACCACGCGCAACGGTGTACCCATCTATTGCTTCTGTGTCGTGATGATCTTCCCTATGCTTTCCTTTTTGCAATGTTCCAGTAGCTCGTCCATTGTCATCACGTGGTTCGCTGCGCTGGTTACTGCCGGAGGTAAGGAACCACAATGGAATTCACCCATGGATTCCAACAATAATTATAATACTAACATTATCAGGTCTCATCAACTACATTGTCATCACCCTGACATACATTTTCTTCCACCGCGCTTGCAAAGCACAGGGTCTTGACCGCAGATCTCTCTCCTATTTCGGGCGTCTCCAACCCTACTGCGCATACATTGCATTCGTTTGGATGATCGTTGTGACCATCGTCTACGGCTACCCCGCATACAAGCCGTGGTCCGTGTCCACCTTCTGGTCGAACTACACCATGCAAATCGTCATCCCTCCCCTCTTCCTTATCTGGAAAATCATCAAGAAAACAAAGTTCGTCAAGGCGCATGAAGCCGACCTTGTCTGGGAACGACCCCTGATCGATGCGTACGAGGATAGCTTCCTTGACCCGCCTACTGGCTTCTGGAGAGAAATGTTGCAACTGGTCGGCATTGGGCGGAAAAAGGGCGGTAACGATAAGCGGTCGCCTTCCGTGTCTCAACCTCAGGAGTCTGCCGGTGAAAGTTCGGCATGAATGTAACTACGAGTACTGTTTTACTGCACACATGTATATTCAGGGATTGAGTTACCGGGTGGGTAACTGTCCTTATGATATGAGCCATCTTGGCACAGGAATTTATTCCCTGCTGCAGATCTGTCAATATTATACCCAGCCAATTTGTTCATTTTAAAGATGTTTCGACGTAATCGGATCGGAGCTAGGTATTGGTATTATTTGCCTGATATCTCGGCCATGTAGACTATGCGTATCTAGATATTTAGATGWAAAAGATCAAATGTGCAAAATTACGCAAACTTTAGTTGACATCTATCGCAATCTATAATTGCACATAGTCATCTCTACCTAAACCAATCCATTTCATAACATCCATCGTTGACTTCACCCACTTGACGTGATGTTTGTCCACCTCGCCTTCAGACTATGTGCAACCATTTTTGGCTTTCGGTCTCTGGTAAACACGCCCTTCTTATTACCATCCACTCGCATGGTAGCAATAGTCGTCTGGAAATCAGCAAAGTTCCATACATGTTCGCCAGCCATGGACTCCAAACGGTCAAATACCCGATGATACATTTCGAGCATTTGTTCCTGGAACTCTTCGCTCCAAGGAAGACCAAGGGTGGAGTGTAAACCGGCAATGGTGTCTGCACCATACTCGCTCATGATAATCGGCTTATTAAATTTCTTTTCCCACCCGCGCAATTCCTTTTCCAGGGCTATCTCCGCCTCTTCGAGGTCTCCCGTTTCAGAATACCATCCGAAATATCGGTTCAGGCAATCGATATCAAACAGATCGGAGATCAGATCGAGCTCGTATGTTGCGTCTCCGACATTAGCAAATGTAATAGGACGAGTTGGATCAAGCTCGCGGGTCAACTTGACCAGCGGCTCGAAGTATTCGCGCGCTCCATCTTCTTGGGAGGCAGGCTCGTTGGCAATCGACCACATAACAACACTGGCGTGGTTCTTGTCCCGACTAATAAGTTCGCGAATGGCTTGCTTGTGAGCCTTCTGGGTATTGTTGTTGATATTGTTTTGGGAAAAGGTTTTGGGTGCTTCGTCTCCGGAGAAACCTAGCAAGCCAATGTTCAGACCCACGGCGGGTGTTTCATCAATCACGACAATTCCGTGTCGGTCTGCAAAATCCATGACCTCTTCGGCGTAAGGGTAGTGTGATGTTCGGAAAGAGTTCGCACCGATCCAGTCCATCAGTTGGAAATCGTGAACCATGTATGCTTGGTCGTGTCCCTTGCCGCGGATTGCGGTGTCTTCGTGTTTTCCAAATCCGGTAAAGTAGAAGGGCTTGTCGTTGATCAGGAACTTCGAACCGGTAACTTTGACAGTGCGCACACCGGTGGCTAGGCTATAGGTGTCGACGACCTTGCCGCGGGAATCCACAATGCTGGCCTCGAATTGGTAAAGGTAGGCGGCGCCAGGTTGCCACAACTTGACCGAGTTGATCTTGACGGTACCTTGGGCCCCAGAGGCATTTGCGACGACGACTCTATCCTCGTCAATCACAGAGATCTTGATCTTCTCAGTCGAATTGCTGGCCGCTTTGATCTTGTAGTTGATGAGTCCAGTTTCACCTTCAACATCCGTGACGACGGTGATGTCCTCGATGTGTTGACGAGGCACAGAATACAACCAAACAGAGCGGGCAAGACCAGCATAGTTGTAGAAATCATGGTTATAGGTCTGGATTCTCTTGCCAGTGCCCTCACCTACCTCGATCTTTCCAGGTGGGATCGTCTCGTGGGTAAGTTCGTTGTTGACACCAATTGTCAACCGGAACTTCTCCCCAGCAGTGACAAACTCTGTGATATCGGCTTCGAAAGGTGTGTATCCGCCCACGTGCTCGGCGAGCAGGCGATTGTTCACATAGATACGACCGTGATGGGTAGCCGACTCAGCTCGGACGAAATATTGCTCCTTAGACCAGCCCTTTGGGACGAAAACATCGCGCTGGTAGTACACCCATCCGACATGGTCGTGGATGTCCCGATCGACGAAAATATCATTGTAAGATGCTGGGACCGGACATTCCAGAGCACCCCTGGGAAATGGCGCGGTCCAGGGTTGGGATGTGTCGTTTACACCGGAAGCAAGGGTGAATTTCCATAGGCCATCGAGGTTCACAAGCTCTCGGGAGGAAGTTCGTTGGGGCTTTAGCTTAATCAAAGGCTGTTCGGTATGAGCTAACTCATTGCGTCGATGATGGCTAGCTGTAGGGACAGCAAACGAAGAAGGAATAAGGGATAACAACGACAATCCCGTTAGGAATTTCATAATGACCGAATATCGTATGTTATTGACCGAGGCTTACAAAAACCAACAGTGATATAAAGATCGTTCTGAGCTGATTGAGGCATGATGGCTGGCAAATTCGTCAGATATATACTAATTTCCCAGACAGCAAGCCGGCAACTGACATGCCAAAGACCTCCACGTCGGTGATTGACTAGCTTGGCGTATTGACAAGGTTGTAGGGCACGGGGTCAACCATGAGGCAGGTTGTTATGCACATCAATGCTCGAATCAGGGTTTGCCAAGACAGCAAGTCCGGGGCCCCAAGATATACAATGCTTTTCCGTGGGGGTGGGTCGGCAGTTCGGCATGTATGAATGGGGTGTGTGCACCCCATTCATCGTCAATTAGCCAATTCTTCTCCCCGTCGGGTATTGATTGAATAACATACATATAGGCTGGACAAGCTAGAGGTGAGGGGTTAAAGTCTATTGTGGTAGAGCACAACGAGTAAGCAACTCCAAGGGGTCGGCATAGTTCCTAATCGACTTTTAGTGACCTTCGAAGCTTCCCAACTATACCTATAGGGTGAGATATAGGATTTCCCCGGAGTAAAGATGTAGCACCGGAATTATTCCACGGCAGTTGCAGTTGTTGGTTATTACAAAATGGAAAGGAAAATACACTTGGTTTACGCAAAGAGTCGATCTTCGTGAGTCCCTATAGGTGCAATTAATTGTACATTTAACAAAAGTTTCTCCGCTGGCTTGACTTGGCTACACCTACGGTTGTTATGATTCCTCGTAAGTCTCATGGTTCTATACTGGGTTGCTCACTATATGTTCTTTCATGTGGTGAGTACTTCAAATATAGCTGCACTTCATGTCTTTTTTTTTCCCCTTCTTTGTCTTATTTTGCCCTGGTGTCATATTATAAGACGCCCACCAAATCCCTACAGGAGCACAATAAAAAAGAGATAGAAGGTTAGTCCAAAATGATGTGAGACATTCCTCATATAGCTAGGCAGATACCATCCGTGCCCATATACCCCGCCTCGGGGTTCTGATGATCAAGCAACCCAAGTAGTCAAGCTTACCTATGTAGGCCCTATTTACTTGGAGATTTCAGGACAGAAAATTAACGAAACATTACAGTTATATATACAACTTCCCCTCAGCATCTAGTCATGGACCTGTGGGAGAACAAACAGGTTCCAGAACTCATCAAAGTCTAGTGTCTGTGTGGCACCGATATCGCCTCCCTTGGCCTCCCTCAGTGTGGTCCCATTACCCAGATATGAGAACCGGTTGGTCTTGGCTTCAGGGGTCCGATCTAGTTTGAAGTCCTCCCAGCGCGGGTTCTTCATAGCCTCCAATAGGTGGAAGATAGATCCGCCGTAGATGGCGATGACTGGGCCATCGACGGTACCACGCTTGTACCAACTGCGACAGTCTCGAGTCCACACGGTACGTTCAAGATACTTCTGGATGTGCTGATTATACTCCTCGTTGACTTCGTCATCGACCTCGAAGCTGCGCACACCTTCTGTTTGCATCTTCTCCATCCATTTGTAGATATAAGCGGCCGTTGCTTGGATTCCGAGAATCAGTGACCCGTTTGCAAGCGGTGAATTGGGTCCCACGAAACCTGAACATGTAAGTAAAAATAAATCACGGCGAATGGGAGAATAACATACAGAAGTAGTTGGGAAAGTCCGGCACGCACATGCCCATGTATGCCTTGGGGACGTCCTTTTCCCACTTCTCCGCCATGTTCACTCCATTTCGACCCACAAGTGGAAATGAAGGCTTGAACGAAGTGTCAAAGCCTGTCGCGCAGACAATGATGTCATATTCTAACTCCACGCCGCTTCGTGTAAGGATTCCTCGCTCGGTGATTCTTGAGATATCGTCCCATCTCAACTCGATATTGTCCTGGATAATAGCTTCCAGAAAACCAGGTCCCGGTGTTTGGCGTCGGCATCCAACTGGGAAGGAGGGAACGAGAAGTTCAGCTGCCCGCTTTCCCTTTTCACTGTTACCCAAACGGTCGGTCATAGACTTCCGGAAGAGCTCTTGAGCTTGTTGTTGAAGGTCACAATCAGCAATCACTCGGTTGAAGTTTTCTGCCCTTCGGTTCATAATGGCAGCGCGATAATCACGAAGCATTTTAGGATCCTTGAACAGCTCCAAAGTGCTTTCTGCGAAATTATAATCCTTGTCCATTTCTGGATCATTTGCTGTCGGCTCGTTGATTCCAGGCGCTGGGCTGATCCACGTTTGGCTCCGTACGTAGCAGTCCATATTCCCGACGACTAGCAAAGTCAGCTATCTGATAGGTTTGATGGAATATGCGTGGAAACATACCACTGGCAAGCTTAGGGACAATCTGAATGCCCGACGATCCAATTCCGATACAGGCAACGCGTTTTCCGGTAAAGTCGTAGCTGGAATCCCAGTGCGCCGAGTGCATCAGCCTTCCTTTGAAACTGTCTAGACCCTCAATTGAGGGCCACTTCCAATTGCTGTGATTTTATCATATCAGCCCCCACATGAGAAGATATTAGAAAGGAATTACACACTTCAATACACCGCTGGCATTGATGAAGACATCACATTCGTCTCGGATCAGAGTCGAGCCATTCCTGACCTGGAGTTCCCACTTTCCTTTCTCTTCATTCCAAATAGCAGACTCGACTGAATGTTGAAGACGAATATATTTTTCAACTTCGTATTGCTTGGCTACGTCTTTCATGTAGGAATGGATCTCCTCTGACGTCGCGTAATAATTTGGCCACGCCGGGTTGGCAGCAAAGCTGTAGGCATAATTATGCGCTGGGATATCACACTGACATCCCGGGTATCTATAATCGCATTAGCTACGATAATATTGCATGTGTAACCTAGGCTGGCAAAGCTTACCGGTTCTCGTACCATGTTCCTCCCAAATCAGCGTTCCGCTCATAAATAACAAATTCTGCATTGGCATCCTTCATGCGTTCATTGAAAACAATACCCATCATAAGACCAGAGTAGCCTGCACCGAGGCAAACAACTCGAAGTGGCCGTCGGGTGCCGATGGGCTGTTCAATAATGGTATACTCAGGGTTGAGGCGATGCTGATGAGCGCTATTGGTGGATTTGTTACTAAAGCAATTCTGGAGACCTAGCTTCATAGCTGGAGCCACTGGCTCTATAATTGCTGCGGGAGGTGACATGGCTCAAAGAAGAAACAATGATGGGTACAGCTTGGTGTTCTAAGCAGCTGAAGACCTTGCTTGAATGTAATGTCGATGGTTATCTCAGGGTTTCGGGTGAAATTATATTCTATATGCATGGAGTTGTGGTTATAAATAAACCTTCGCCGTAGGCATTGGAGGGGTACTCTTGCCGTATCTCCGGCTTGGATTCTAAACTCCGAATGAAACGGAGAAGCTGCGATAATCTCGGAGTATGACCCGAAAGATTCATCTCGCCTGTCCCGATTAGGATAGCCGATACAGCCGAACATATGGTGCGACATCGGTCCATGTACCCCGCATTTACTTGTGGGAAAGTCCGGGGAAACGGCAAGGCCTTGGAACATTCCAAAGCCGAGGTAGCTTTACAAGCCATCTATGTTTACTCTTCTAGGGAGAAATGTCACACTGGGTATTATGCCACCTTCACACTACAGTTATTTCATTGGAAGACAAATGACATTTAAGACCGCTATCAAAGATTATACGATAAGAATATGTTTTCAATGTGTAGATATTCATTAACCACTATGCTAATATATATCGTCACTCAAAAGATAACTCAATGTTCTCGAATAATAAACTCCCCTGTGGCAGAAGGCTTTGTTGAAGCCCATCGAATTCCATCTTCCATAGTCTGATCCCATTGCTTGCAAACCGACAACCTCTCCCCAAATCGTCGGAATCCATGCGGCACACCCTTGAAGACATTGATACTAGTCGGTACACTTCGAGATTGCGTTAGCTAGTAACACAGACGGAGCCTTCTTGGGTAATTGCTCACCCATTTTCAGCTAATAGCTTTCCGTATAGTAGCCCTTCATCTCGTAATGGATCATAACCTGCAATTCCAAGGGTTGTTGGTGGTAGCTTCTTCGCGTCTTCGACAGACAAAAGCCCCGGATTCAGCCGCTTGTCAATCGGATCTGGATTTTCCACTTGTAAAAGACCATTGAATAGCTGCTTCCTACGCATATTCAGAATTGGCGCGTCCTCATTTTGCGAGTATGATGAGACGTTGGGATCCTTTATTCGGCGCAATTGAGATTCATAACACTTGGTGTACACCAGAGCAGGAATCATCAGTACCTGGCCACAGATGGGTAGAGTTGGTGAGATTGGGAGTCTTGATCCCGACGCTGCCTGTGTCAAAGAAGCGGCGAGCCATGCGCCGGCTGATACTCCACCGACAACGATTTTGTCCGGATCACCCCTCAATGGAGTAATGTTCTCATAGACCCAAAGAAACGCGTCTTCGGCATCATTCCAGGCGGTTGGATATGTATATTCAGGAGTGTGGCGATAGCTCACATTGATAACAACAACACGTACATTTACCGCAAGCCGAGAGCATATCGCATCCTCCGAGCTCAAAGTGCCGAATAGAAAACCACCTCCGTGAAAGTGCATGTAAATGGGCAGCATTTCAGTGGGGGATGCTGAGATTGGACGTGTTGAAGGTCATGTGACCTTGTTTGCTCCCACACACATTTAGTTAGTCTCTGTATGTAGATAGTTTCTTCTCTTCTTTACGCATCTACACATTTTTCCAGAGTGTCCTATTTCTTCATAGTAGCACCTCTCTCAGGTTATGAGCGCCTGTCTCCGAGGCTCTTGTTTCACAGCAACCCTCGAATCCCCGATTTTTCCCCGGCGTTGCGTCCGCCAAGCCCGAGATCCCGCAGATCTCGTCCCGCAGAGATTTCTGGTTGGACCAATCAGATCTCTCCATTCAACCTGCATCTAGATTGCATTGAAAAAGCATCTATTTGCATCTCATTGACATCGAGTACGACCGTCTAACACGCCGTTCGAAGTGACCGTCCTATTGTGGACCGTTCACACTTTTTCGACCGCTATAGACCGTTCGTCCGATTCCCTTCCTCGACCGTTCGAATCTCTTATTTTTCGACCGTCACACATTCATACCGGACGTCAACATGTCGTCTATTTACGATTTCGATCGTTAGAAAGAATCTGACATTTCGAAGATTGTCCCTAAACTTAAAGGGGAGTCCAACTTTGCGTATTGGCAGCATCGGCTGTATATGGCGTTAAAGGAAAACAATAAGATCTACATTGAGATCATCTAGGGCATTGCCTAAAAGCCCTCTCCCCCCGAACTCTACGATGAATCTGTCGAAGTAGTTCGTTAACTAGCTTAGCACCGTTCTGGCACTAATACCCCTGTTTCGGACGCGTTAATTAGGGAGCTCGTTAAAGAGCAAAAGTATAAAAACGCGGAGATCCTAGAGAAGCACTAAGTCCTTCTTGACAAATGGGATCTCGTTAACACTCGCTGCTGTAATTTGATTATTAGCACTCTCGACACTATCCCGTCTTCTTATATTCGAAATGTTGAGAACGCACGTGAAGCATTTAAGCTTCTTCGTGCGGAATATGGATCATCTTCTTGGTAGGGTAACTTTAAGAGGTTTGAAATCCTCGACAACATTTAGTATAAAGGCAACAACCCGGAAGAATTTGTTCGCCGTTTTAAAGACGCTCTGTTCGAGATACACTAGCGAGACATTATCATTCCACCTAATCTGGTGTTGAACTTCTTTATGAAAGTAGTTTAGTCTAACCCTCGGTGCTAGGTATTTATTCAAAATCTGTCTCCGGATCTTAAAGACCCCAATTTCATGGTTGGCGTCTATCGCGATTTCATAATGACGGAAGGTTCTAATAAGATTGCGAACCACACTAACACGTCATTTAATCAGTCTGCGAATACAACTTTAATCAAAGACTCTGCTTCTTCAAATTCTAATGCCAATTCTAATAAAAAGGACGGCAAGAAACCTGGAAATGACAAGTCTTCGTCTAACAATAACCAGTCTTCTTCCTCAAAGGATAGTAAGAAAGATAAAGACAAGAAAAAGAAGTATGAACGAGAGGACGATGTTATCTGGTGTAAAATCTATAACACTCTCGGTAACCACTACACCCGGAACTGTCCTTTGTAGAAAGGTGGTGCTTCGACAAATGTAGTCCACTAACAGCCTGCTCAACCGCCTGCTTCGCAGTTCAATTTCCAACCCTAACAAGTCGCTGTTCCCTAGCTAGGCCAGATCATAGGCCAGGTTGACAGCTAAGGCCGCGTTATCTCAATCCCGCCACAACAGCAGTAGAGACCCTAAGCGAATGTAGTATTCGTACAGCCTCTACCACAGTAAGGTCCTCCGTCTGGAGATCCTCTCCTACGTTACAACAACCTGTTCACTAATGCTGTTTTTTAATGGGGCCCTCCTATTGAGCCCACAGTAAATTGGGCTAAGCAGGACTAGGGGGCGCACCAGGTGCACGTTATCTCTAAAGAAGGCCAAATGGCTAATAGTGGCGGTGATACCACTCGATGGATGATTGATTCCGGCACTAGTACACATATGACACCGCACCGCTCCGTCTTTGTCAACTTTAGATAGTGTATCTTGCCTGTTTCTACGGCTATAGGCGATGTCTTCTACACTGAGGGCTATAGAGATGTGATTTTACAGCTTTTGAATCAGGATCTCTCCGAAAAGCTTCCTCCTCTCATGTTAAAGAAAGTCTGGCTAGCCCCTGAATTAAAATCCAGTCTTATCTCTATGTCTGCACTTGATAGAGATGACATTAGGACCTGGACGAAGAACGGATTCATGACATTCAAACACTAGGATTCCTATGGTCCCGAGTCCACTATTGGTTTTGTAACATGTGAAGGTGAACACTACTGGCTCAATTGCAATGGTATTAACAAAATCGACCATTTACTAGAATGTAATCTTGTTACTAGCTCTCTAAACTCGATTTTTATAGTCAAGAGAGACTCTCCTACCCCTATCTCTGTGGATTTAGCTCACCGACGAGCTTGCCATACTGGTAAAGACCGGGTTAGGAAGATGGAAAAGTACGTAGATGGCATTACTTTGAAGCTAGGCTCTAGCGTCACCTTCCCCTACACTCCGTGTATCAAAGGTAAAGGTTATGCCTTACCTTTCGGTAAAGTGAGGTCTATTCGGTCTAAACCAGGTGAATTCATTCATCTTGATGTCTAGGGACCGATCTCTATTGCTTCCTATAGTGGAGAACACTACTTTGTGACATTTACTGATGATACTACCCGCTTTACCTGGCTCTTCTTATTGAAATCGAGAGCTGAAGTTACGGAGAAATTCATTCAGCTAGAGAGCTATTTGAAAACGCAGTTCTCCTACACTATGAAGAAGGTGTATAGTGACGATGCTCCCGAATATAAACCTCTTGCCACTTACCTCTCTTCTCGTGGTATTGTCTGGGATCCCACTCCTCCGTATATAAAGCAGCTAAACGGTGTTGCGGAAATCAAGAATCGACACCTTGTCGAACCACTCGTTGCAATCATAACGGAATACTAGCTTCCCAAATATCTCTAGGGCTATCTTCTTAGTGGTGTTAACTATACCATAAACCGTCTCTTTGCTTCACGAATTGGAATATCTCTATACGAAGCGCTTTATAGAAAGAAGCCTGACTTGTCAAACCTTCGTGCTCTCGGCTGTTAGTGCTGGTTTCTCATTCCTAAAGAGAAGAGACAGATAAAGCTAGATCCCTATATAGACGAAGCCCGTCTTATTGCCTATGATAAAGGTGATAACTACGTGTTGTATAACGTGCGCACTAAGAAGATTGTTCGTTCTCGAAACGTCATTTTTAACGAGAATCCGGCTCCGAAAGATCTGCCTAATCCTGCCTACGATCTTAACATTGCTAGCATGGATCTATAAGCTATATAGTCTCTATCGGATAGTTATATTCCTATTGACTTTCTTAACGAGTATAACTACCAGGGTACACCTTTTAGTGATGCTTACTTCACTAATGATCTAGTACGAGCTAAAATTCAGCCAATTCCTATACGTTTCGGTACTCCACCTCCCCCTACCGTTGAAGATATAGATGATATAGCTCTCTTTGCGCCGGTAAGCCCTCCTCTTGAAGCATCTGATCTAGCTATTCTCTGTAAGAATTCGAGCCTTTCGACGATAGAAGACCGACTTCTAAACCCCGATTTGTTCGAACTAAACGATGATAAAATGGCGGGTAGTCTTAGTAGGCATATAGAGGCACAACGGGAGGATATAGGTGTGCACTTTAAAGCAGGTGCATCAGGGGTTCTCGTGGAACCACAGCCTCCTTCCCGGGAGGTTGTTAATCTGGATCATACCTAGGAGTCTATATATAAAGCCTTTTGATAGGATTATTCCTATATAGATCCGTATCTAGAGGACTATAGTGATCCTTTATATAGACAGTCCGTGATCCCTACGGATTCACTACGACGTTTAATAAGAATCAAGAAGCCTTCTTAGGCATATCTTAACAGCCTAGCAAGCAGATCGTTTTTCGACAGTAACGTTCTCCAATTTCTGGCTGATTCGCTAGATACCTTACTAAAGCTTTTTGCTGCTGCTATTTTAAAAGAACCTCGGTATGCACCTTTAAAGTTGAAGCTAACAGACAAAGGTTTTGAACCTAATAGCTAGAAGGAAGCGATGGCTTGTGTTGAAAAAGACAAATGGCTTGTTGCTACTCACAAGGAGCTAGCTCGTCACAACAAAAACGCCATATAGAGGGTCATCCCACGTACTAAAGCAAAGCGTAAGCCGTTGACACTACGCTAGGTATTTAAAATTAAGCATAACGGTATATATAAGGCTCGCCTTATAGCTCGTGGATTTCGACAAATCAAAGATCTCGATTTTCATAAGGTGTACGTAGTTGTTGCTAAGCCCATGTTATTTAAGATTTTCATTGCTATTGCTGCATCGAAAGGCTGGCTGCTACATCATATTGACATTATAACGGCATTTCTCTACGCAGAACTAAAGGAGCCTATTGAAATTGAGCTTCCTAAAGGAATGCAAGATGAGTATCTAGCTACAGGCTTTATCGGGCTGCTTTAAAAGACTATTTACGGTCTTAAACAAAGCCCCCGAGAATGGTATCGCCTGCTTTATGACGTTCTCATCTCTATGGGATTCACACGCACCTAGGCAGATCATTCCATCTTTATTAAGGACAATCTCTACGTCATAGTGTATATAGATGATCTCCTAGTTTTATCTCCCTCTAAGAGTGCAATTCAACAATTCAAAACTGCAATTTCTAGACATTTCGACATCTCCGACAAAGGTATTCTCGAGAGATATCTTACAATCAATGTTTCTTACGGAGATCACGGAGAGATTTATCTATCTCAGTCTGATTATGTGGATCAAATTCTCGCTCGCTTCGGTCTTAAAAACTGCAAGTCTGTCGCTACTCCTATAGATAAACGGACTGTATTAACTACTTCTAATAGCACCGCTATAAAGGATCAGATTAAAGAGTATTAGATGAAGATTGGCACCTTGATATGGTTGATGGTATCAACCAGACCTAACATTTTATTTGTCACTATCAAGCTTGCTAAGCATATAAAAAACCCCGGAGAAATGCATTTTTAAGCATTGAAGAGAGTCTTTAGATACCTTACTAGCTCTAAGCATCTTACTATCTCTTTTTTCCCGGCTATATAGGAAGATCTTACTCTCACTACGGACCCTGTTCTCTGCGGCTTTTGTGATACAGACTGGGCTGGTCCCTATAGTGAAAAGGGTCTCTCCACTTCTAGCTTCGTATTCAAAATAGCTGGCGGTCCGATCTTATAGACTAGCAAAAAGCAGCCCTACGTTGCACTCTCTACCACAGAGAGCGAGTACATTACTGAAGCTCTTACTATATAGGAAGCTCTATAGCTGACATAGCTTCTCGTTGAAATCGGCATTAAGGGCTTTCTCAAAAAGCCCATTCCAATCTATGTAGATAACAACGGCGCCATTGCTTTAGCCTCAAATCTAGAGTTCCACGCAGCTACGAAGCACATTGCTATCAGATTCCACCGGCTCCGAGAGGAAGTAGCCGTAGGCTTAGTGTGCTTCATCAAAATTCCTACAGCACAAATGGTAGCAGACGGCATGACGAAGCCGCTCGCCAAGATCATGTTTCGACGCTGGATTTCACAGATTGGCCTTCATGAATATCAGAAAAACTGACGTTTATCATTTCTGATTTTGCATACAAAATGGGGGGTTTACAACTGTGTTTACAAAGGCGTTATTTCAAGCTGGTTTTTTCTATTGGAAGAAGGATTGTTTAAACTATGGCAGATCACTATGTGTTTGGTCGTGGGGGGTGTTGAAGGTCATGTGACCTTGTTTGCTCCCACACATATTTAGTTAGTCTCTGTATGTAGATAGTTTCTTCTCTTCTTTACGCATCTACACATTTTTCCAGAGTGTCCTATTTCTTCATAGTAGCACCTCTCTCAGGACGATAACTCCTCGCTTCTAATTTGTAACCATCACGGGCACAAATTGTTTGATCCTGCATGAGGACTTGCTTTGAAAACTCTGCCATCGCCTTTCGCGCCACGACCTCTCTACCTTGGTTGGCTGTTCTCTTCAGCTCAGACAAGCTCTGGTCTTTTGCGGCTGGCAAAGTAGCTTCCACATATAACCACTCATCGCTGGGAATACCGTATTTTAAGAAGTCACTCATCTTGTGGCAGACTTTGGGGTTACTGTGCAGCTGTTGAATCTGTTTATTAGTGGTTTGTTATCTCGGGTCTGATGTCGGCGTATATATGAACCGCACAGGCAAATCTCCTTTGAGCGACATAATGAACTTTGTCATTCAAAATATCACGAGAAATCCACTTCAGGCCCAAGGTTGTCGTGTCCCCCACAGCCGAGAGATAACAAACAGATGTCGGTGTTTCCAAAAGCAGATTGCCGAAGGCACGTGTCACCCCCCATTCCGCCAGGATATTTCGGCTACCCTTCGTTATGGGTGGACATACGATTGTACCCTTCGGCACGCAATCTTTTTACCAAGGTCACGGCGTCTGGTGGGGCGGGATGGGTCGCTTTGTCGGCACGGAACGTCCTGGTGGCCTGCTCAGAGAGGGACGGAGGCGAAGCAGGTGTTCACTCCCGCATTTCTGTTCTAGTATAAAGTTAGAGACTTGTGACAATGAAATGCATCAAGAAGTCCAATCTGTCTATTACCTTACTTGATAAGAGAAAAGCCCTGGGTTATCAAAAGTTTAACTGGGATCTTACAACCCCTCAACACACTCTATCGAAAACGCTTGCCCACGATAATGGCACCATCAATCGTGACCCCAGACCTATCAACGTCACCCGTGGCGGACGGTAAGGTCCCCGCGGCTTTCACCACCAAAAACGCGAAGGACCTTCCAGAGACCTTGCTTTCGCATTTCGCTGACAGCATCAACGGCAAAACTACCAATGGTCCGGAATCCACGACTAGCGACCGGTTCACGGAACACTCAGTCCCATTCAACGACCAGTACGCTCTAAACCCACGCAAACTCCGTATCGTCACGATCGGCGCTGGATTCTCTGGGCTAGTGCTCGCGCACAAATTCCAACATGCCTACCCGGAACTCCAGGACTTTGTTGACCACACGATTTTCGAAAGTCGAAGTGATATCGGAGGAACATGGCTAGTCAATACTTACCCTGGCGTGCAATGCGATGTGCCCTCTCATATCTATGTAAGTTTACGACAACTGTCTCCGATTTGGATGCTCTGCTGATATGCCCAGGCCTTCCCATTTGACCCTAACCCAGACTGGCCCCGCTTCTATTCCAGCGGACCTGCCATTCAAGAGTACATCAAGACAACCGTCAAGAAATGGAATCTTGATCGTGATGTCCAACTAAAAACTCAGGTTGTTGGTGCCTACTGGCAGGAAGATTCAGGAAAATGGAAGATTACTGTGAAGCACTGTGGAGTCGAACGTGATGAGTACTGTGACATTTTGATCTCAGGCCAAGGTAACTTGGTGTAAGTACTCGACTGGTCTCATGTGCACTCGAGGAAAAGCTCTAACACCTCGACAGGAGCCCTTCATGGCCAAAGATTGATGGACTTTCTGATTTCAAAGGTCATGTTACACACTCTGCACGATGGGACCACAACTTCGATTACTCCAACAAGCGGATAGCTGTTATCGGTAATGGATCATCTGGTATTCAGATTGTGCCTCAAATGGTCAAACTACCGGGTACAACAGTGCGCAACTTCATTCGTGGTCCAGCTTGGGTCTATTATCGTGTCCCGCCATCGAAGCATCTTGGCAGAGAAACAGAGGACACCAACCCTGAGTTTCTTGAAGAAGAGAAAGAGCGGTTCCGCGATCCTGTCCAACATCGCGAATACCGGAAAGGAATTATCCACCGTACTAATAAGGCGTTCCGCTTGGTGAGTACACAGCTTTAACTCTACTTAACCAGAGCTAATACGAGACTCATATAGTTCATGAAGGGAGAGCCCAACGAAACTACCGTGGCGCTGGCAGCGGCCCAGATGGCTGAGAAGCTCAACCATGATCCTGTATTATGCGAACAGCTTATCCCCAAGTGGGAGATCGGCTGCCGTCGAGTGACCCCGGGCCCTGGCTACCTGGAGTCATTCTCAAAGCCGAATTGCAGTCTGACCTCTAGCCCAATTACGAAGATCACCGAGAAGGGTATTGTTACTGCTGACGGGCAGGAGTTTGAGTGCGATGTTTGTAAGTTCATTTCTTGGTTTACGTTTCATGCCATGTCTAACACAGTATCTCAGTGGTTTGTGCAACTGGCTTCGACGTCTCTAAGTGCCCTCAATACCCCCTTGTCGGCCAGAACGGAGTCAACCTCGCTCATAAGTGGAAGGACGAGCCCACCTCTTATCTCTCAGTGGGAACAGATGACTTCCCCAACTATTTCACAATGGCCGGCCCCAACTGCCTCTGTGGTCACGGATCCCTCGTCGAGGCATTGAACTGGACCGGCGACTACTTTGTCAAAATGATTAAGAAGATCGCCACAGAAGACATCAAATACATGGTCCCAAAGGCCTCGTCGGTGCACGCATTCGGAAAATACCAAGACGAAATCCACAAGACATTGGTGTGGTCAGGCTCATGTCGCAGCTGGTACAAGAGAGGCACCGTGGGTGGCCGGGTCACACATCTTTTCGCAGGAAGCGCTATCCTGTTCCGCCGCCTACTTGGTGACATCCGCTCAGAACACTATGACATTGCCTACAACTCAGGCAATCCCTTCCGCTTCCTGGGTAACGGATTTACTGAGTGGGAGATGAAAGAAGATGCCGATCTGGGATGGTACGTGCAGGTTGCTAAACCGGGGCCCGTGGCCTATACTGGGAATGATAAGAGCTGGGTAGCGAAATAGATGAACACACGAGGACGCGTTCCTGTTGTTGATATCCCTTAGTCTGGTCATTATAAATGTTTATTTTATATACTGCAACTTGAACATATATTTCTTTACCTTCATTTAACTAAAAGTTGTTTCTGATCGTATTATCGAGTCACTTACCTAGAATAAGGATCATCCACAGATCCAGAAACTGTTTACGGCAGTGTATAGCCCTCCTTTTCTAGTATCTACCTAATAAACTAAGAAGGGAGGAATATCTCTATAGTTAGGTATCTAGCGAGGCTACCTAAGGAGACTACTAAAAAGGACCACTGAAAAGCTATATAAAATGACTGGCAGCTATACAGTGCCGTAAACAGTCGAAAAGATCAAACCATATGAAATCTCTCTTCCCTCTATCCGAGCCATCTTTAGTTGATGACATCTACACTACAATTGTCTTCTGTAAATACTACTCCATTTGATGTCATATCTCGGGATAATTGATTCATGTAGTATGATACTATCGGGCTTGTTGGTTACGGCCGTCGTCTGTTTGAAAACTTCTGTGTATTTACTGTCTGAGGAAGTGGGAAGGGATTTGATATAAGTCCTGAAGGCATGACGAGTAACTCTACAGAGATCAAATCGCCGTTGCGTGGATCCATAATGGACAAAATATCCCGTTCTCCAAAGCTAAAGACTAAACTATTGTGCTCCAGGTTCCCCAGCCACTCCCACACCTGTCTGTCGTCGCTACTCTCACAGTGAATACCGGAATTGCATATTCTATGGATCTGTTAACAAATTAAAGCAAATTAAAGCTCGGGTCACTCACCATTTTGTCAGTCAAGTCATCCTCATAGGCATGTTCAAAGCCTTCGACGGTTCCCATCTTATCACGACGTCGATTCTCTAATGAGCAGATGATGCGGTATACCAAAACAAGGAGACCCGCAACAATCGCGGTGATCACCACTACGATAAATCCCAGATTATAACGAGGCGAGTCTTCATTTCGGAAGACCTGGGGTCCTGCAAAATTGCCTAGTGGAGATCAGTGCTAGGAACGTCATGTTGTGGGGGAAAACCTACCAAGGGAATATCCAATATACAAGCCCGAGGAAGCGAGTGATCGTTTGGTGTATCCGGCGTTGTTCGCAAGGAAAAGACCCATTGTAACTGCATAGCCAGCGCCGGTGGTCGTGAGAATGTAGCAGGCAAAAAGGAGTGCACCAAGCTCCGACCGAGGCAGAAGCCAGAGCATAATAGCAGCAGTCATGGTGACCAATTGGCACATGATGATGAGATATGCACGCCACCCAGGGAATTTGTAAGCTAGATATGTTGTGATTAACATCATGGTACCGGCATAAACGCCAGAAGGTATCATGAGAAGCAGCGAGTTGAGTGGGTTAAAGCCAAAGCCATCAATAATTATAGCCTGGAATGTCGAGATCGGCGCATTGGCGAACATACCACACAGTGCGTAGAAGAAAATAAGCCAAAACTTGATATCGGTCAAGAGCTCAATAGCCTGGCCACCTTTGAAATGTGTGTTTCTGACTCCGGAATTGTTCGTTCTCATGCGAGAGACCGCGATAAAGCGCTCTCTTTCATTGAAACCCTTGGCTCGGATAGGATCGGATGGCAGGACAAAGTAAACCAAGACACCACAGATGATTGTGAGACCCCCGGCAAAAAGGTACATATAGAACCATGGGGCAAGGCTTCCTCCGAGGTGCCCAAGTCCGTAGTTAACAAGAGGCGAGAAAATGGACACGTAACCCGTGCATGAGTACCAGGCGCTAGAGGCTAGTCAGCTAGAGCTCAAGTCGGCACAGTGTTTAGAAACATACCCCATTCTCAGGGACTGTTCATCCTTTTTGTACCATCCACCCTAATTCTTGGTCAGCCGAGATCGTTTCACGGGAGCAGTAAAGGATACGTACCACGATCATCATGAAAATCGGACTGATACCAGCCTCGGTGAAACCAAGAAAAAGTCTCTGCGCGTATAATCCCTGGAAGTTCGTACAAGCCGGTGTGAGGATCAAAGTCGTTCCCCAAACAATAATGGCGAGAGAAGCAACACGTTCGATGGGAAATCTCTGGGCCAGGAAAGTGACTGGATAAGCGCCCAAGATAAATCCAAGGTAGAAGATAGAAGAAGCCATGGAGAAGCGATTTCCAATGTTCAAGCCCAGGTCATCCTTGATGCCAAAAAGAGCCTGCAAAGATCATCAGTTCATGGAGTAGAGTAGGCCAGGGTATGGTCATACCGCTTGTCCAAGCAGGACCTTGTCGGCGTAAAGAAATGCATAAGTGACGCAAAGGACAGGGAGTAGTTTCAAGTCGATCTTTCTGCGCAGCTTGTTCTCCTCTTCTGGAGTCCATGTCTGATCACCATCATACAAAGCGAGGACCTTGATTGCTTCATCGCCGTGCGCGGTGTCGAGCTTTTTCAAGTCTCCCTCCTCGCCATTAGAGATATGGGAGACATTTTCTTTAATTGAGCCCATGATAGCTGTCCGAATTGAACCAGATTGAGTGGTAAAAGACTAAAGCAAGCCTCACGGCGATGGCTGGGAGCCCCTTTTTATCCCCGGATATATCGAACTGAAATCCTGGGGAACAGATCCATACCGAGCTGCTGAGTGCCAATCTCTGGGCATGATTTACCTCCGTCTTGTGGGTAATATTGTCATTATCATGTAGGCATAATGAGAGAGCCGACGGAAAGTCCCTAGCAGGGTTACCGATGGTATAGCCGGAATGTTATTAAAAGTGTGCAGCCGTCCATGATGAGCAGGTGATGTTTTGAACATCTTCCCGAAACGCGGGGGCGTAAATGCGGGGAATCGCGGAAAGATACGAGGTCAAACCATGGAAGGCTGGAAAATAAAGAACCTTGGAAGACCTCGGGAGGCAATGAGAGCCGAAGATGTGGGGAGCTGCTATGGTTATCCCGATCTGGATATACCGACAAAATACGGCCGATACCGCCCCAGAGCGGCTGGGGTCCCACAATTCGTAGATCTGCACTCTGGTCTCATAAATCTCATAAAGAAAAGGCAGAGTCATATTCGCTTGATCTGAATAGAATATCCCAACTTCAACCATGACAACCAGTCGGCCACTTATCGAGCTGCCTCCTGGCGAGGAGGTGGTGAGCGTGAAAATGATCAACCCAGTCAATTTCGGCCCAGCCATCATCAAACGGTTTATGGAACCCCCCGTGCCCGGTGTGGAGAAAAAGAAACCAGGGCCTGTTTTGACATTCCTTTTGGAACATCCCTCAGGTCAAAAGCTGGTGTTTGATCTTGGAATCCGCAAGGACTATCAGAACTATGCTCCCACTGTCGCAAACTATATACCAACAACGAATTATGACATACAAGTATCAAAGAACGTGGTCGATATCCTGGAAGAGAACGGCATCCCTAGAGAAAGCATTAATGCGGTTATCTGGAGGTAATTATTTCCAATATGTTCCAATCTTCCCAAAGCTAACTATCACTTTGCAGCCATTGGCATTGGGACCACATAGGAGACCCATCAACATTCCCTAGTACCACTGATTTAATTGTGGGATCTGGGTTCAAGGACGCCATGTTGCCTGGTTATCCTGCCAATCCCAAATCCCCTATCCGGGAGAGCGACTATAGTGGTCGATCCCTGCGCGAGATTCGATTTGATGGTCCCGATGCCCTGCGTATTGAAAAATTCCCTGCCGTCGATTACTTTGGCGATGGGTCCTTCTACCTCTTGGACAGCCCTGGACATGCAATTGGGCATCTTTGCGGTCTAGCACGAACGACTGTGGATCCTCCTACTTTCGTTATGATGGGAGGAGACATCTGTCATTACGCGGGCATTTTTAGACCGTCGAAATATCTGCCTGTGCCCCCAGAAATCACTCCACATCCGTACAATGCACAAAGCGATGTCCCGTTCTGCCCCGGAAGTGTTTTCGATGATCTACAGCACACCCGAGGAAGGAAACCAACAGATACAGTGTACGAGATGTGTTTCGGTCATGATATCCCCCTTGCACAAAAGACCCGTGACCAATTGCAAGAATTGGACTGCGATGAGAACATATTTGTCATCATTGCACATGATGCAAGTGTTAGAGATGGGGTGGACCACTTCCCACGCAGTCTCAATGCTTGGAAGGAGAAGGGATGGGCACAGAATGTCAAGTGGACTTGGTTTAGGGACCTGGAACCTTTCTGGATATCAAAAGGCTTGTAAAGGGTAATCTTCTAAGACTATAAAAGACATCACTATGCTAGGAAGTTCCATTGGCCAGTGTCGAAACATATACCGCTCTATTCGTCTACATCCACAGAAAGGCCAATTCCGCTTTAAGATCATTATTTTCTCACTAGAATGTCTTACAGCCTGTTAGTTGCAGATCTTATCGTTCGTTTCTTGAGATAAACAATATAATATGATGAAAAGGTTCAAATACTCAGGCAGCGTAGATTTCGGGTAATTGGGGGGGTTTTCTGATAAAGCTACATCATTCCAATACAAAGATTATGAACAGCATGTAGTGGAATTAACAAATATCATGAGATATATATGCAAACAATGTTTTTCAATGCGTCACGGTTTTGACTTCACTCATGCAATAAGGCAACCCGAGCTTTGACCTTTCCGTCGCAAACACTCTTCAAGACCTGGGGAAATTTCTTCAAAGCAGCAGTCTCAACCTGTGGCCGAATTATTCCCTTCGAGATCAAATCGAGGACTTCCTTCAAATCTCTCCATTTCCCACCGTACGTGAAGATAATGCTCAGTCTCTTCTGAATGCCAATCTTCATGTCGACTGTGTTCTCGTCATCAAGAGTACCAACACACAAAAGCTTCCCTCCTCTGCGAACTACGAAATGGTCAGCACCCCAAACTATTGGATTCCATCGAATAATACATACCGATATTTTGCGCATCCTGGAATGTCTGGTGAGTGCCCACAAAATCCAAGGTGGTGTCAATTTTCCCCTGCAACGCGTTCTCGCGCACAAATTCCTGTACTGACTTCCCAGCTGGCACCAGGTCCCGTCGAGGAACACCCCACTTTACAGCCTCCTCCAGACGTTCTTGTCGAATATCAGAAACGATGACTCTAGCCCCAATATGCAGAACAATTTGCAACGCATTAAACCCGAGACCTCCCAGGCCGAATAAAAAGACCGTCTCGTTAGACTTGACCTCTGCACGTCTCACAATTGCATGATAGCTCGTTTTCACAGCATCTGTTGCCACTGCTGCCACGGAAGACGGAATTCCTGCGATTTTTTAGATCGAGTTGCACAGGATAATCATGGAGACGAACCGTCCGGGACGTGAACCACAGCTCGAAGTTCTAGCGCGGCATACGGTGCATAGAAGCCGTCCTGACCAATACCGGCGTGGTGGCCGTTCTCGCACAGCTGAGCGAGATCTCGTGAGCATTCTGCGCAATTATCTGAGCCACAGCCAGGGACGGCGATAGTCGCAATTCGATCCCCCTACAAAGTTTTGTTAGGCCTATTTTATTTCCCCGGGAACAGATTGCAGAACTTACCACGTTGAAACCGGCTTCTTTCACTTGTTCGCCTATCTGTACAATCTCGCCACATCCTTCATGACCCTTGAAATAAGGAAACCTGGTCAGCCCACCGGATCATCCGTGTCTTGATGAACGCATCACCATACCAAGGTGTATTTCTCTTGAAACCAAGGGCGCTGTTTTTCATTCGTGAGAAGTGAATGATCGCTATGGCATACTAATAAGCAGATATTAGCATCATTTTCTGAAGGCTTGTGTCGGAGCCCAACAACAACAACTGTCGAGCACTCACCCCCAGAAGCTAGCAACTTCACTAGAAAGCCCCCCTTGGGAGTTGCAGGGACAGGAACTTTCTCCCAGACCAGCATGGTTATCAGAAATAGTTACTGCTAGTAAATTCACAATTACTCACAGGCTCAGGGTTTCCCTTGTGCTTCCTCCATGCGTACATGGACGACGGGATACTAATGCTTGCAGAAACTGTCATGGTGCGTTGATCTATGTTGTATACCTTGGCGAATACTAATTCATATGTATATGCGCTAGAATCGACCTAATTATTGTTTCCTTCTTGCCAGGATCTGCCGTCCGGCTGGGCGTTGCCGACATAGCCGGGCATACATATCCGTGGACCGAAGGGGTATTTTCTTTGCACCAAAGCATTCCCGGATTATCGTATGGAGCTATACGGGCGTACTGAACACCACGAGAAGCCGGAGATACACGGAAGTTTTCGGCGATTGATTGATTAATGTCCAATAAAGCAATTTACACTCAATCATATTTCAACACTAGACTGTATATGCCAGTATAATGAATGTTGCTACTCATAATCTCCGCCCTTGACCCTGTCTCTACTCAGAGTCAGCAGTGAAATGCGACTCAATCTTTGTAAATCCTCACTTTATAGTCATCCAGCCATTTATCCTCAATAATAACCAACTGGGACGCTTGCTTCTTCGCAAAGTACTCGTCTTTGGGATCGGAATAGTCTTCTTTGTTTACGTCCACGAATCCCTCCCTAGCAAAGGACCTCGGAGTAATCATGAGTGAGCGCCCTAAAAAGGTTAGCTGTAATATTCCCAGGATTTCTTGTCTCAAGATAAGGTGCAAGACAGAGGGGTGCGAGTCGGCATACCATTGATCGATTTATCGCAGGCGATACGCATCATCGCACCGGCACAATCGGCCTGCTCGCCGAACTCGACACCACGCTCAATCAGCCAATCTTCGTACTCCTTGGTGCGAATAGCGCTTTTGATCCAGCATGGTGCGACATAGTTGATGCGGATTCCTTGTTCCCAGCTGCTTCGACGCACGGTCTTCATGAAGCCGCGGAGGCCATACTTGGTTGCCGTATATTCCCAGTTTCCCTAATGCGGTGATCAGCTATGAAATTACTAGCATGGACGACGGGTAATTGAAGGAAAACTCTGATGGAATATTTACCGGTGAATCGATGTATGCGACCATACTTCCAGTCATGATGAAGCATCGGTCTCGGTCCTCGGTATCGGGTTGCTTCCTGAAGTAATGAACTGCAAGTTTCCAGGTATAGAATGTCCCGTCCATATTGACTCGGACAATGTTGAGATTAGGCTTGGTGGGTGGCCCATTTGGGTCTGTGAACTGTCAGTGTCTTTATTGCACAGAATTATACACAGCTCGAGTTCGACTATAGCGAACTTTCAGTTACCATATAGAGAGAGACTTACCATCGAGATTCCACAAACTGTCACCGGAGGCACGCGAGATTCCCGCATTTGCGATAACAACATCGACGCTATTATGCGGGCTCTTGGCTTTGGCTGTCTCGAATAGTGTAATCAAACTGTCCCAGTCTGTAATATCGCACTTGACGAACGCGACTGTTTTACCATTCGTGTTCAATTCCTTGGCGAGTTCGTCTCCTCGAGGGTGAAGGTCACCAAAGGTAACAAAAGCGCCGGCGTCACTGAAGGCGCGCACCATAGCCTCGCCCATTCCATTTGCGCCTCCGGTAATGATGACGGATTTGTCTTTAGCATTGGCTAGATCAGGCACGACAGTGTGGTCGATTGGGCCGTTGTAGGTGTACTTGGGAATAGGCATTGTTAGCTAAATCGTAGCTGTACGGTGTATAATTGCAGGTGTTGGCTAGTTCTCGGAATGCTGCGCGGGCTATAGAGCTTAGTTATGCCACTTATAGCTTCAGCCTGACCCGCTGTATGTATCCGAGGTAATTTTTCGTTTGTATGGCAGGCCGGCATAAGATACCCCGCGTTCGCCTCAACAAGGATTACTGCCGATAGTGATGCCAAGCCGGTAATCCGAAAGGGGACGACCGACCATAACCGGGGTAGTCCAACAATAAAGGCATTCAGTTATTCGAGTCCTGTTACCATAATCTTGCTATCATAAACAAGGAAGGTAAAAAGGAGGTCATGGCGTCAGATTTGGCTGCGAACGTGTCCCTCCCAGCAAGAATCCTCACCTGTCAAAAGTGGAGCCCAGTCAAGGTCCATGGCCTTTGGCTGCCAGTGCATGCCATGGTCGACTGAAATATGTGTCCCGACATGGGCCAGACAAGATGCTCATAGACATGGGATATGTCTTTGTCGAGTGACCACGCCAAGATTCGTTGGTGATTGGTGATGACCTACTTACCCATCAATGTATATCCTAAGTTCCGCTGAACGGACGGGATTCCTCATCTCTATCCCATTCAAGGTTGTACTCGTATATGCTGACCTCGGTATGACGGAGATAGATGTCACTTGAATCCTGGTTATCGAAGGAAGTACTCAATAGGTTTCCGCCTGGTGAGAAATGGGGCATCGCCCGACCCGGAAGCATTCGTATCGCGAGGTGTTCTAGATTAACAGCGGCTAGCAGCCGCGACAAGGCATCGTGGATGGCGCGATTCTCAGTCCCCACATCCGAGGTCACGAGGCCGCAAACTTCAAAGTCGTGGACCGACGCGGGTGGATCCACACGGGATGCCACAAGTTTGAGACTCGGTCAGGTCTCGTGGAGTCTAGAGCAATGAGATAATGGTATGTGTCATGAGAGCGGGAATAGTACCTATGCCCAGAAACCTTTCAGATAAGACAAGGAAAAACAAGAAGGAATCAAAGTGCTGATGGACCTAAACCAGGCCGAATGCAGTTAGCACTGGCGCCCCGGGGTCGCGTAACTCCGTCCGGGAACCACACGGAGCCCATGTTTGGGTGTGGGGTACCTACATTAGAGGCTAGCGTTTGTCTTGGCGGCACTAGTAATTGTGAGTTAGGCGAGCCTTGAAAACAAGAATGAAAACAAGACTTGATACCATTCTATGACAACTCATTACATTATGACCACCTAGGCCCTCATTATAGAATTCCCTCATTACCACTTATTATAACCATCCACACCACGTGTTGAGCGTATATATATCACTGCTCCAATTGGGAGCCGAAGCAGCTCGACCAACAAAGACTATTTCCCTGAAGACCCGTATTCACGATGAATTCGAGTTGTCGAGACAGCTGAAAGTGGAGCCTAATAAAAAAGTCAGTCGCAAATTCTGCACACTTGCGGCAAAACATACCAATCATTCCCGTTGCATAGGCATCGATGATCTGAATGATGACACCGTATGTCGCACCAATGAGGAAGAAAACTCCAAGAAGTACCATCCCCCAGTGCAGCAGGTAGATCACCTTCTGCATAGGTGTCCCCTTCCGGTAGTGACCATTGCCGTGCAGCCACAAGAAACCGGGAAGACACATAGCTAGAGGGGCGAAGCAAACGGACCCAATCAGGGCAACCAGATAGTTGAAGATAGGAATGGTCTGGCTGAGGATAAAAGAAATAGCACCGAGACCAATCGTGCATCCCATCCAAGTGGCCCAATGAACAACAGTGTTGGCTTGCAAATGACGCGTGTTACCCAAGATGCGCACAAAGATGTATTTGGCAGCGATCTAAAGAACAATGTCAGTTCCGGAAGCTTGTGTCGCGAGGGGAATACACACATGCAAGTAGATCGTGGCGCTCACGACTAGTCCTATCAGTGCAACACCGTAAGACACCATCTTGATGGTCTGTCCTGCGCTCTGTACACGACAAGAATTAGCTAATTAAGTCCGAGCCCAGTGTCAAGCGAAGGAGAGATACATACACCCAAAGACGGACTGGCCACCCATTGCCCACACCAACGGTAGACAACCAAGCTGAAAGCGAGGTACGACGCATTGACAACAATCATGCACAGGTATAACGCCTTCTTATAATCCTTCGGGTTTCGCATCTCCGACATCACCGGGATGAAGGCGCTGGTACCAGCCGTGGAGACGAAGATAGTACTGGAAGCAACCATGCCGGCGGCAAATCCGGGGTTGTTGATAGCCACGAAGCCGAGGTCGTAGGGTCCCTCTTGGGGTGCGGCAGCCGGCCGGTCGCGTGTTGTGACTCCGATGACAACAATCAGAACTGCGGCATAGATCGAAATGAATCCTACATATGTGAGCCAGCCCACATGCTGGAGTTTGCGCACCGAAGCTGTCGCAACGATCACAACCGCTCCAATCAAAGACCACCAGACAGTACACGCGGAGTGGTGTGAGAGAGCATTCAAGGCTGTTGATACTCCTATAATACCACTGCCTGTGACAAGGACATAGCCGATGAGAAAAAGTAAACCGGTAAGCTCCTTCGCGAAGAAACCGCCGGCAACTTCTGCCATATCCGCAATAGAGTGGCAGTGAGGATGCTTCTTGCGAAAGTTGCCCAAGATCACGAAGGAGTAAGTGTTGAATGCACCCCATGCGACGATACTGATTGAACCACCCACCGCACCGAGGGAGTATAGTGAAGCTGGCAACGACAGTACACCTGTCGCGAAGAGGACCTTCACGAAGATGATGCACGCCTTGAACCAGCCAACATCACGAAAGCTCACACCATCCTCGGTCTTCTTGAAGACCTCGTGCTCCTCAGTGGAGTCCCTAGGGCTTCCCACCTCCGTGTCATTTACGCTTGCTTTCTCATTGATGGTCATGATGGATGGTTGGGTTTGGTCCAGAAATTGAACCCGCTGGGGAGAGCAGAGTTTAAAACTAGAACGCCTCGGAGGAATGGAAATAAATCCATAACAAAGGTATTGTTCTCTCTGTGTCAGACTTCTCCCATGGCGGTAATTAACTGTGGACCCTGCAGTGCAAGCGTTGATAAATTGCCACTAGTTGCAATACGCTAGTATGCCGCGGCCACGCTTATTTGCAGTTAGTTTATTGACTTCGCTATAGCCACAAAAATTTCGAAGATCACATCATTCGGGGTCACCTTCTTCCTCGTGGGTCCCAGCGAGGGTTACTTTCTATAAAGCTCGGAAAAAGAAGTGAAAAGATGAGGTTGCTACCATCTCGCTGTTCCTCTAGCCTATATCAGTGACCCGCAGCACATCAGAAGTGGCGTGGGGCCGAATGTTACCGCAAATGATCGGACTTGCTCTCTAAAGCTCCATCAGAGCTTGGCTAGTTCGAGCTAATTGGTGCGGACCGCAGAACCAGCTGTCTCCTAGTGATAATTGGCAGAGTCTTGAAAAGTTTCGGCTCAAACATACATACGAAGAATACGGATGGCAATGGATTGTGGCCTTTGACATCGAACAAGCGGGAGAGAAGACGGGAGAGAAGGGATAGAAGGAGCTACCCGAGGTGGGTCCTACCACGTGTTCGCACACGTGCGCCTACTGTGCCCTGAAGCATCAAAACAACTACCGATCAATAAGATCATTATGTTTATTTACCGACAACCTTCATCGTTGACTCAGTATTCTCTATCAGTAAATTGTTGGGAGTAATCCACGATGGTGAGCCTTAGGTATGAGAGGGAGGAAGAAGGGGAAAAAGTGAGAGGTGCCAACGATCTGCATGGGCCGCTTTGCCCTAGATATTGGTGAGATCGGCACCAGGAGGTCTACCTAGATATGACCAAAGTCAGAAAATCATAAATCTGTGGTCCCAGAGTGAAAAAGACATTGATCTCATAAGTATGCCGGGACACACACTATCCCTAGCCGGGAAAGTATTACAGTAACTTCTTATATAAGAAAATAAGATGTCATTCGCACAGCTTGCTTGCACCGATATAACACAAATATAACAGCATAAACCCAACAAACGTTCTCAAACTGTACTGAATCCGGACAACGATACACTCCAATCAACAACACACAACAAAAAGAAAGTTCCAAGTGAGACATGTTCAAGCACAAGCGACAGTCCCGCAAAGAAGACAGGATTGTGAGTCCCTCAAGGAGCAACTCCGGGTCCTGCTGGTGGCATTGTCCCTTGATCTACCCCCATTGACCAACTACCAGGTGTATTAGCCAACGTTCCTGGTGGCGGGGCAGCCATGAACCTAGTTCTTGGATTGTGGTGTGGTGGGTGGGCAACAAGGTCCAGGTCTATCAGGTTAAGTTCAGATTTCGTGGTTGCGATGCTTATTTGACGGAGGTTATTAGGTGCACTTCCCGTATATAACAAGTCTCGCACAATTGGGCCGTCTAGTCGGGGGACGTCACCCGGTCTCCAGTCACCGCTATTGAGAGCGCATATCGTTCTAGTCCAAGGGGTCATTCTGTGACGATTTCCATCGAGGATCGTGACTTCCATTTCGATGTATTGTTTGTGTACGGTGCCACCACCAGTGTGAACCGATCCGAGACCTATCACTGGTATTTTTGGCGTATCAGTTGCGCCATGTGGACCAAGAAGCGTGCTAAGATCTCCTTCGAAAATAGACATCATATTGGCCCCAGTGTCATAGATGAAGTCTAACTCGGCGAACCAAGCCACTCCTGGAAGACGAAGGGCTAATTTGATCTGGATGAAAAGTTAGAGAAACTTGCAAGAGGGTTGAGCCATCTGGATCTTACGCCAATTAGCCCTCTAGGGATCCTGGTTGGATATAGCGTGATTGCTGTATAGGAGCTCTCATTCCCAGGTCCGCTGATCTGATATTATTCATTAGCGAATTGGCTTGGAAAGATTGACGAGATAGATTACCCCTTCAGCCCAAAATCCTTTGTCGCCCTTGTAGTGGGTATTGATCGCTTCAAATTCATCCCAGTCAAATGGTCTTGGTTGACAGATCTGGGCTCCCCTCGACCAATATGTAACAAAACCGATATTCCACCAAAGCTGTCCCGCTTTATATGCGTTCAAAAGAGCGTCAATATTTGGAAGTTGCTCGTATTTATCTGTAGTATTTGCCAGATCTGTCTTCATGGCCTCCAACGTATGCACCCGCTCAATGGTATCCCAGCTGAGCCAGTCAGACCCGGGAAAATTCATCAGACTATAATATAGTAAGTGAGAGTTTGTCCGAGAGTAACATCAATATAAAAGACTCACTCATTTTGGGCCTTTGCAGCCGTATACTCGGCCAGCCTTTGCTGAAAGACACGGGGCATTATGTTTTCAGCAATTCTCTCGTGGCATCTTTGGATTTGGCCATCGATATCGCTATTAGGTTCCAAATTAGCTCTTTGTTTGTATCCAGCACTTATATTTAATGCTATCTTACTCGATTTCAAGATCGTCCTCATTCATATGCCAGCCAGCAGGAAATTGAGCTGGGTCGGTGAGGGGCTTAGCACCCGTCCATTTGGGCCATGGTCTGTTTTTCTTTGCCCTCGCTGGTCGTTGAGGCGGCACCAAAGTGGTAACGTAAGACTTGGTAAGGTCTAAGCCTTCTATATCGAGCTTTATGCGTGGAGTTGGATCTCGTGGTGATCCCCAGGGTGTATGGGGCGGTAGTTTCCGAATGAGAGTACTGCGTCGAAAGCTGTATCGGTTCGGCATGTTGGAGACAATAATGCCTCGGAAAGTTTAGTCTGGCAAGTTCAAAATTGCCTTAGTACGAATGCAACGAGTCGAGGGTACAAATACCCGATGGAATAAAATCAACATTTCCATGAAAACAAAGAATGACTATAGAAAAAGGGAAAAATCCCAAACTTGGGATGGAGTGGATTTGGGTTTAGAGGTTCAAAGACACGGTATAGCTATAACAAAGGATATCTCCTCGGAAGGAATGGCTGTAAGCCATGACTCGATTCTTACAACTATATATTTCTCGGCACTCTTTTGCCCGCTTTCTTTGTTGTCGAGAAACTAGGATTAATGATAGGCACCCTTGGGAGCTTGCTTAGCTTGGAGATTTTCTCCCAATATCAAAGAACAAAAGACAGGCTGGGAGCTAACGGCAAAGAAACGCGAGACAGGTATATTTAGACCAGTGGGGCAAGTAAAACGTTATTGACTACGCTATTCTTGACAAGCGCTAAATCCGATTGGAATTGGGGTTCCTACGATCTTGGTAGACTCCTATCAGTATAAATTCTGATAGGACCAGACCGTTTCTTTCAAGAGAGTGCAAGACAGTATGTAAGCACGTGACCTGGAATTAATCGAAGGGGGGAAGCCATGACCTCGCCACCTTCACTCTTCTCAATTATCAAGTCACTTCTCCAACTTTCCCTGTCATTGTAATTGGGTTTACTCTACTCTATGTACGTTTTCAGGTCTCCACAGCTGAGTTATATGCCTTTTAATCGGTGAGGAAACATCACTCCGGATGGTCGATCAGATAATTCGGTCAGCAGCCTTCGTGGTCTAGTTTGGTCATGACGTCGGTCTCATATCCTTTCATATGACGTTCTTGGTAACAAGATTGACATCCGAAGGTCTCCAGTTCGATCCTGGACGAGGGCATCTCTTTTTGCCTCTCTCATTTCGACGGGTGGGTCACTCGGCCACTTGGCCGGGTACAAAATCCTTACAACAATTAAACTCACAGCGCGACCGAAAGCCGACAGCCTAGCCATGCAAACCTATTGATAAATGTTGGCAATGATTCATTCAGCGTAAAACACCAAAGTCGAATGGGATGCGAAAGGCACTCCAATAATTCCAGACCGGAAGGACGGGTTTCTGTAATAGTTATCTTCCGGATTAAGCGTTATCTGAAGAAAGAAATTAACCCCTCGCTGACTACATATTGTACCGTCAATGCGTGGACTAAGACTGCCCCGAACACCTCATCCAAGCCATAATGATGCAATTTATGATATTCACAACGAGCCTTCATATCAGATTCTTGTCAAATCGATTATTTCTTGGTACTATTAATGAAAATTCCATTATGTTCTGATCCATCCTATGAACAACTGTAATATGCGAGTTTAACGCTCTTCTATGATCAACCCGATGTTTATTGTCGCAAGAGATAGTTGTATCTCTCCAGCAGATTCACAGGTCTAACGAGCAAATCGAAAGTCAATTCTGTACAAGATGGTAAGTTCTTTGGCACTGGAGGTATTTATCCATGGATGCTCTACAGCGCCGACGTACCGCTTGTTTGTCAATACCGGGTTTTCACGCAAGTAAAGCTCTCTTTGCTCGCTTGTCATGGCATCCCATTTTGCGGTGTTTCTCCTGTATACCAGTTATCAGGAGATGCTCTATATCTATATTTACGAGTTCTGAAAATGTACCTGTTCCACCAATCGTAGTAGTACTTGGCGAAGACGAAAAGGAACCCGCTGATGACGGCCAGCGCAATAAGAACTTTGTTTCCATTTTTGTAGTATGGCGCATCCTTTTCTTGGTACACCTATTCAGGATTGTTAGTATCGCAAATGGTTTTATTCAAGACCATTGGTAGCCAAGAAGAAGGACTGGAACTCACATTAGCACCAGCAATGTTGCTCAATTGTACAGACATATTATACAATGCAGAAGCAACAGTGCGTGTCCGCACAGATCCGGCATTTCGAGAAGTCAACGCCACCACAACAGGATGAATGCTCGGTCCGCCGACAAGAAGCGTGAGAATCGCCCAACGGGGCCAGGGCATGCTTTTTTGAGGAAGCAACTCCAGCGCAATTAGGAGGACTATGTTCCAGACTTCCACCCCCACCCCCCAAAGCAGGCGCTGGTTTGTACGCTCCGCAATCCAGGTAATAGCTATCAAGGTGATAATTGCTAGGACAGCTGATGGTATTGTCAACAGGTTGGTCTGGAACGTTGTGAATCCCTGATATCGCAGCTGTAGCGTGAGGTAGCTTTGCGCCGGATGGGTGGGTATCAACCAGATTAGGCCGAGAGCATAAATTGGCCACATATGGTAATCCTTGAGCGACTCCCAAAAGCGCCGTGGGGTGACTGCTTGTCGATTGTGCATACTGCCCTTACTAGGATCGTCCCGAATGACGCGGTTCACGATGATCCTCTCTTCGTGCTCCGTAAACCATCCGTTCTTTCCGCGTAATCCTCCCTTGGTTTGCACGGGTGACGCTGGCATCCAGAATGCAGCGATAATTCCAATCACACCAGTTATGAGTCCCTCGTACGCAAATAGATATCTCCAGGCACCGCCGCCGTTGGCGTCGGTGATGTGTAAGAAGACAAAGGCTAGGAATGACCCAATAATTCCGGCAACAGTGTAGGAAATCCAGAAACACGTCAGTCTTTTCGGAAGCTCGCTAGACTTGTAGAAGAAAGACAAGAAAAGGATTGTGTCAGGTATACTACAAACTGCCGTTAGTCCCATCTTATGATTTTGTGAAATATGAAATATGAATACTCACAAGCCACCTTCTAAGAATCCTAACAGAGCTCGACAGGCCAAATATGAGCCACGTCCATTCAAAAAGGCCTGACAAGCCGCGACGAGACTCCAAGAAACTATTTGCATGGGGATCCAACGGTCTGGGCCGATTCTCTTGGAGAGTAACTGGGAGGGCATCTCCGCTAACAAGAAGCAGACTAGAAAAACAGTCTGCCCCAAGTTGTAGTCGTTGCTGGTCATTCCTAGATCTTGTAGAAGCGTACTTGCCAGTGCCTGGCCGATGTTGCCTCGATCCAGCTGTAGTGCAAAGAATGTCACGCAGGCAAACGTGCATACACGAGCATCAATCTATTCATATTTGGTTAACTGGCAATTGGCTCGTGACAGGGAATGTAACCGACCTTTCTGACAATCTTTCTCTCTTCCTTTTCCGTCCATTGGAAATTGGGATCCCAGCGATGGAGTCCCTCGTAGCTGTCGATCGGCCGGTAGAAGTGATGGCCCTCCCCGGCCTCAAATGTACCTTCTCCTTTGTGATGTTCACTCTTCTGCCACTCTTCGTCCGAGCCATCTGCACTACTGGCAGAAACCCGTGCTGTCTTTACTCCATCTATAGGCATCTTTCGGAATGAAGGAAGAGACCTTGTCAAAAAGTTATTATGAGCAGCATCATAAAACAGTCTACTTCAGCCTTTTTATTTCTACC
This sequence comes from Penicillium sp. CF05, assembly GCA_002916455.1. Taxonomy (NCBI): domain Eukaryota; kingdom Fungi; phylum Ascomycota; class Eurotiomycetes; order Eurotiales; family Aspergillaceae; genus Penicillium; species Penicillium sp. CF05. The sequence goes on from PKQL01000110.1 coordinate 36,587, forward strand.
AGAAAGTATGCGTTGCCGCACGCAATTCTGCCCTAAGAAAAGTTGTTATGTTGTGCCTCTAGGCGTGAATGAGACAATCGCAAAATAAACGGCCTAGCATAGAGAGTTAGCGTTAACAAGACTACCATGTTCTGTAATGACTAGTTATTATTTGCGGAATAATGCGCAGACATGTCGGCGTATCTCTGGAGGCGGGGTCCAAGCGAGTTGCATCATTCGGGAATTTAGACACGCCATCTGGGTTAATATCTTCATTGTTGTCATTTGTTCCTCGACTTTGCTTAAATATGGTCGCTTTATGCTTATCTCGTTTTGAGATTCACCTTCTGGTGCAAGCATTGCGTGATGCCTAAAGGGCCTACGTACTCATCCACGAAAGTCTATATCCTGGATGGGGATACGCTACTCATCGTCAACTCTTCCAAGGTTTCTTGTCTATAATTTGTATCAGTCTCGGCAGCATGTCAGTTGTATTTATTTTACAAGTACCTTATGCCACGTTCCTTTCTGGTCCAATAGAGTGAAATACATATATATGTAGGAGGTCCCATAACGGCTTCAGAGGCAGATAACGACGCAGAAAAACGTAAAGACGTCCAACCCATATCACCGCAGTCTTCCAGTCAAGCATTTCAGCATTCTGTGTTAGTACTTTTGATACTCTTGGGCGGTTCGGTATCCTCTGAATCTGCGGACAGCGAAATCTGTAGAGGCGAGGGGGACGAGGTGGTATCAAAATTGTGTTGGCCATGTCTTCTGTAAACATATTAGCTCGTCGCAATATAGGGGATTGAAGGGTAAACAACCAACTAATTCGTATGATCTCATGGTAGATTGCTAAGTTGTTATTCATTCTATCGCACGACGATGGAAGGTTGGACGACAAAACAGAGAAAACCAGGATGGAGAGGAAAGGGAAAGACGATAGCAGATGGAGTACCCTTTGCTCTTTCCTCCATGGTGCCTTCCACGTGAGCCCAAATGGCGAAGGGACTTTGGGAAGGAACCCACGTGATGGCATTTAATCTCCCAGTCCGGTTCCTACACATTTTCTTTGGGCTTTATCTCTGACTGGGTATACCTGTTTACTCACTTCTTTTAATGTCAGTGATGGTCATGCAAAATCGTGCAAATCGCAGTTGAGATCATCGAATATTCTTGTTTACTACTGAAAGGCCTTAGTACCTTGGTGTTTTGGATCGCACCCCTTCCGGGCAGTCTCCCACATTTCTTTTCTCGATGCCGCATAGCAAAATTCTCACAGAAACGATTGAGAGCCCACCACAAAGCCGGTGTACGCCACTCAGCAATGGTTATAGGCATGGCGCACTTGAGGCGCCATCACTTGAAAGAGTGAGTAATCTCCACACTCGTGGGCACATGATGGACTTGGCCATATGAACATATGGAGGAATTGGCATTACTGAAATATCCGGGTTTTATCCAGGTTCATAATCATTTTATTGGTCCGAGCTCGATGGGAACTTCCGTTCTTTGTCTCTCGGAGATATCGAGGGACCCGGTAGAAACGTGGTTTCTTTGGCACCCTTCACCTCTCGGTTAACTGTGCAATCCTGTGCAATCATCATGGTTATCCTTCTCGTTCCACAACTTTTTTAATTGAGCCACCGCATCCATGGCAAGTTGACTGTTGTCCAGATGGGATAGATGTAGAGACCAAGTAAGGTTGTATGTGGGATAGCCCAAGATGCATCAGCTCCGTCCGGCGTGAACCTATCAGTTTCCGTCAAGGAGCAAACAAACCACTAATGAACTGCTCTTAGGAGTTTGTTGTGCCAAGGTGTATGGTGGATGAGTTCTTGGTGTTCTCTTTTGGCACCACCTCCAGACTGCACGATTCTGATTGTCGCTAGGGTCATGATTCGCTCGTGGAGTGAACTTCGGTGGCGTCAATATTGAAGGCCGAGCTCCTTCCTTTTGAGTAAACTGCACATGGCCCAAGATATCTGACTTGATATCCTGAAAGGATCTGGCCAATGTTTCTGTTAGCCGTGCCAATAAAACTCAGCTCGGCGAAAGTTATGTGGAGGGTGGCCAGACCAGACTTGACAAAAACAACAAAGAATACTACATCTAATCTCACGCCGATATAGTTCTACAGTCAATATATTTGTGATGTCTCGTCGTTTGTCATCTACCCAGGACTCGTATCCTAAACTCTAGTAATAATGGCAGAGTTTGACGACCAACACAGTCGAGTTCCCGAGTCGGTCTTCTTAGTGGGTATCCAACATAAGAGTGAGATTGTTTTGGTATAAATAACTAACTTTGCACCACTAGGGCGTGCTATGGGCTCTCACAGGCACATCGTTTCTATTTCTCATATTCCGCATATATGCCCAACTTGCCTCATTCCGTCGAGTATTCCTAGATGGCTACCTCGTTGTCTTCGCATGGGTCATTATGCTCACAGCCGCAGTCATCTGGCAGGTCGAGGGGAAGGTCCTCTACGAGCTATATGCGATCAGCGCTGGGACAAAGCCATTCAATCTTGAATTCCTACCGAGGTACAACACATTCATGCGATTCAATGCTCCACTTCAGATACTATTTTACTCGGCGCTGTGGTCTGTCAAATTCTCGTTCATGGCACTCTTCTACCGAATCAGTGCCAAGGTCAAGTCTCTCCGTATCTGGTGGTTCGTGGTCCTATTCTGTACAGCGAGTGTCTACATTGCATCAGTGGCCGATATCGAATACAAATGCAGTTTGGGAGGGTTGGAGTATATCATCAGTGAGAACAACTGAAATCGAATCCGGTTGATTTACCCTGACACTGAACTACAGCTCAATGTCCCCAACCTCATCACGTTCATTACGAGAATCGCATGTTTTGGGCCAACTGTGCTGGAGATGTCATCACAGACTTGATGAGTGGGTTTATTTGCAAAAACACCCAAATATTAAGCGAGCCCTTTAAACTAACATTATCCCACGTCTTAGTCCTGTCTATTCCCTTCTTTGTGCTATGGAAAACAAGGATCTCGCTGCGAAAAAAGCTCATTTTGCTCAGCATTTTCTCGGCAACTATCTTCATCATGGTCACCGCTATGATCCGGGTGGCAGTCGGGATGAACTATGACCGTCAGATGAATATCGACTGGCTATGTTTCTGGAGCTTTGTTGAGGTGGATGTTGGTATGTTGTCTCAAGCTTTCGTGAGGTTGTCGTCCTAATACTGACCTTCACTTGGTAGCAATTATTGTCTCCTGTGTCGCCTCCCAACCGACAACTCTTCGTCGCGTCGCAAAATCAGAGCTCATCTGCAAGGGCCGCATACCATGATACAAACGATCCCATTCTGAAAAAATCGAAAGAGGAGGGTAGCCAAGATCTGTCGCGGTCAGTCGGGGATGTCGAGTCACCCGCAAGTGACGAGGTGCCCATGTCGCCCTTGAGCGTTGTGCATGTTCGTCAAGATTTTGAAGTGACTCATGCTAATACAAGTCAGTCTGCTAATGGTGAGAAGGCATGCAGACCCCAGACGAGCTTTGACTAGTTTGGAAATTTCCATGCTTCTGAGCGTACATCGAACCCGTTCATCTTCAGCGTTGTAGATCTAATGGAATACCTCAATGACATTAGAGCACATTCAGCGAGTAGATAGTTCCAATTCTTCTAGGGCACTTCAATACTAGACTTGGCAATACTAGTTGGCGTCTCTTGGATAGTTGTCTAGGTGCGCATTGCAGGCGGTCCGAACGTAATAAGTTATTGTTTAGGAGAAGACAGGACAGTCTCCAGGGCCTCCCATAAATTCTCAGGCCGGAAGAGGTTTGATTCTCAACTCATTGATTTTCGCTTTTCACCACCTCCTGTGTTTCCCAGGCGCCCTCGCCAAGGCCACTAGGATTATCTGTGACTCAGAAAAATTCCCGCACATTCTTGAAAGGATACATATCCCACTAGATAACCATTGATTTATCTTAGGGAGACAGCAAAATGTACCTTCCTATTGAATTGCAGTCGCAAATCCTCCATGAGACTCTCGAGATCTGCCCACTCCAGGATTTGTGGAAATTGAGGGCGGTCAATTGTATGGAGCCTTCCCTCTCTGTCAAATGCACTCTAACTAATTATTCCAGTTTTCTTTGCAAGTGAGGTTGAGGCCTTCTTGATGGAGTGTGTTGAACTCCGCGACGCTGTCACCCCTTCGACTGCCAACGCCGAACCCAAAATACGGTGGGAAGATCTTCCCTATCGCATGAAACGTGTCTATCTCCACCGCAATCTTCAGATCCATAATCACAGCGAATGTGGATGGTCGAACCTGGTTCAGGGGATACTTGACCTCCCTCATCAGAGAACTACCGAGGAAACCGAAACCCTTATTAACCAGCTCATCGATGCATACCTATGTGGCGAATTCAGCGGCTGTCGTAAACTGCTCGACCCCCATTTGTATACAGCAGAAAAAAACGAACTCCTCTCTGCTCGTCGCACCAAGAAATTTTATTGGCCACCTGAGGAATTCAAAACAACATTGCAGTATGCCTTAACAGCGAGTGCCATTCAAAGAGGAGAATGTATCCAGCTGCAGACACTTCTTGATCAAGGAATCCACATTACAGGCCATAGTGACCGACTGGCCCTTGTTCCGCTGGACATCGCTGCCAGAAAGGGTTCTGAGGCGACCATAGAGCTACTTCTAGCAAATGGTTGTCCAATGAAGTATCACAGTTATAAGGCTCGTCATAACTCCAGGTTTGACGCGACCAAAGTCACGGACATGATGGCGGTAAGCGGTAATGACATCGGGTTAAAGGTGTGGATTGACCGCTTGATAAAGGACGGACCAATGTATCCGAAGCTTTTGAAGCGGACGATGGTTTGGGGGGTTGTGGGCGGGCATGTTGAAGTTTTGAAGCTGGTGCAGGAGAAATTTGAAGCCCTGTACGGTGATCCTAAATGGGGTGCTCATATGCTTGACCAGGCCATCAGGCATGGGTCATTGGACGCAATTAAGTATCTGTTCCGTCGAGGTGAGGTGGATGCGCACACGCGAACAAGCCTATCAGACAGGAGGCCGCTTTTAAAACTGCTGTGTGAATGTCCAATTCGCAGGAGGCCAGATATTGTTAGGTTTCTTCTTGAAAATGGGGCAGATCCAAATGGGAATGACCCACCGAAGAAAAACACACCCTTGGAAGTGGCTGTCAAGGGCAAAGATTTCGAACCTGCCGCCATTCTATTGAAGCATGGAGCGGCTGTCAACTTCAAAAGGATGATTCCCTTGCTACTGAATAATAGCGAGCAGACCTGTGCCGCTTTGGCTCAGCTGTTATGGCCTGGCGCGGACAGTCGCCGAGTATACAAGTCGAGAGGAAAGTCATATACTCTCTGTCGTGAGGCGAAGATAATAAACAATGTTGAGGATGTTTTCTTGGAACTGGGGTGGAGCGAGCAAGATGTGAAAGGCTTGGGAATCGGTCATTTTATCGATGTATACTAGTGATACCTCGGTACGGCTGGGGTAATGGATTGTTATTCGAGAGGGCAGTCCACTCAATTGCGCTACCCGGAATGCTACTGATATTTTGCTTCTGAAATCTTTGCTCGACTTTGGCGCAGATGTGGATGCAAGTAGAAATGACGGGAAGACCGGTCTCATCCATGCAGCAAGGATTGATAATGCTGGGTTTGCTATGCTATTATTGGAATATGGCGCAAAAATCAACTCCGTATCGATTTGGAGCGAATCGTGAGAGCCTCGTCAGAGAACGGACTGTCCCGATTCTGGAAAAGAGTACGATGGATATTATAGGAACTGTCGCTTTCACCCTCGTCATTGCTAAGCCATTGATGGGCTCATATACACCTCCATTGACGGAACAGAAACGCTCAGCGGAGGGCATACAACTTGTCGGTCATAGAGGTACCAACTCCATTCAATCGGCACTTTACACCGCGATATACAGGATTGCTGACACTAGAAAGGACTTGGTCAAAAAACTGCCAGTCACAGTCAGCTTCAGCTAGGAGAGAATACCATAGAGGTATATTCACTAATATCCCGAAACACTGTCATACTAACATTTGGAATAGTCTTTTCTTCTTTTTGCTGCCAGGCTTGGCGCTTCATATGTTGAGGTAAGAAGCTCTAAAGCACCAAGTAGATATATAGCTTGCATTAACTAATCTATAACAGCTTGGTAATGACCCATTCAAGTGAATCGCTCGTTTCTTCTTTGCTAACATGCAGCCAGATGTCCAGCTCACTAGAGACCTTTTACCTATCATTTATCATGACTTCTCGTTAAGCGAGTCTGGAACTGACATCCCTAATCATGATCTCAGTCTCCAACAGGTCTGTCTCTTTGAATTTAACATTTTCTGACTCTAATTTTTCAAGTTTCTGCACGCGAGTGGACTTCAATCACCAAGGGGCGAACCAGTGTCGGTGCTCGGAAAGCCAAATTCACAGGGCTTGTCACATGGGCCGGCCAGGAGCAGAGTCCGTTCACATTCATTAGCAAGAACCAAGAGCGAGAGACTGTGCGAATTTGGGAAAGAATGAAGCACACCGTGGACCTCAAGAACAAAGGGTACAAGCCGAATACAAGGGGGCATTCCGTGCAGGATTCTTTCACCACGCTGGAAGAGCTGCTTACGAAGCTGCCTGACTCAATCAGCTTCAATATCGAGATCAGTATGCTTCTGGTGTTCAAATGAGGACTCGGCTCGTCTTATGGGCCGAAAAGCTAACATGGATAAAGAGTACCCCCGCATTCATGAAGCTGTCGAGGCCGGCGTAGGGCCAATCGCAATCGAGATCAACACCTTCATCGACCGAATACTTGCCCAGATTTTCCGTATCAGCAGTGAAAGGGCCATTGTACTCTCCTCATTTTCATCTGAGATTTGTATTCTTCTGGCGAGCAAGCAAGACACATATCCTGTCCTTTTTATCACCAACCCCGGCAAACTACCAATGTCAGACATGGAGATGAGGGCTAGTAGTCTACAAGCTGCGGTCCGTTTCTCGAAGCGATGGGTCTTGGCTGGCATTGTCTTCGCTTCCGAGACATTGATCATATGCCCGCGAGGGCTATGTCAAAAGATCGGGTCTTATCTGCGGGTCTTGTGGCTCTTTAAACAACATCCCTGAGAATGCCAAAGTAAGTTCAAAAACAACTTGCCGTCCCGTCTGAACATTATAGCTCATTTGCTTTAGGTACAATAAACAGCTGGTCTTTATGTTCTCATGGTTGATAATGTTGCACTGATCGCATCGGCCTTGACTAGGTCTTCCACATACCGGACAATGACATGAAAGCGACACCTGGAGATGAATGAAGAGAGCAGGTGCTTATCCCTCAGAAGCACCTTATACGATAATATCCGAGAAAAATTCCGAGTCGCTTATCGGCTCGCAGTGAGTACAAATATATGCATAACTGCTGCGAGAGTTAGAACCCAATTTCCACGCAGTTTGTTCAAACTAAACATTAATCATTCCATACAATTAAAAAAGGGAGAAAAAAAAGAACAAAATAAAAAGGCAAGCAACATACCACAGTGAGGGTTCGCTGGTTGCCACCCACCAACCGGCGTGTGGCTTCAACGCGGCTAGGAGGCCGGTGGGTGCTGCCCGGGCGAGTTAGGGTATGTGCGCGCGAGGTAGGGTAGTTAAGTCACTCACTACGCCCACCATATTAATTGGTTTAGAAACACTAATCTCCGTTATTCGATGGTTTTAGAGTAACATTAGCTACTACTACTTGGATTCTGGGCTGCACATGTCTATGCCGAAAAGGTATTGGCTCATTCCACTACCGCGCAATCAGACAGCTGAATGAGAAGTTGCTATATCAAAGGAATTCCGATTACGGGCTATCCATGAAGGAATTTATGCATGCGACATCCTCATAAGTATCAGATAAGCATGGTATGGGTGTAACCTATTTGACAAAGTTGGCGTAATTGACAATCGGTGAGTCGTAACAAAAGCTATGGGCAAAAAAAGCGACACCTGTGAGATTCGAACTCACGCTCCCGAAGGAAATGCCTAGGCTTACATTTTAATGCATAGCAGGGCATCGCGTTAACCACTCCGCCAAAGTGCCTCTAATCACTGAAATATGTTAGCCCTTAATAGTGTGATATCAAAGACTCTGGTTTTACGCTCACAAAATATTTTCAACTGGCGTTATCACCTATCTTCAAGCTTACATGTCTCCGATAATACGAACCTAAGTACAAAATAGCCTGCAAAACGAGAGATAAAAAGGAAACGAGTTATCAAATTATGTCTTAATAGAGCGAGGTTAGCTATAATATATCCTGCTTCTTCAGATTCTCGGTCATTTTTGAGACGACTGGTTTTGTGACGACTGGGACAAAGGTTCACACCGCTTGGAAGATGCGGCAGAATGGATGCGGAAGGGATTGGCAGAGTGATCACCGCCTTACCGAAAGAGAGGTCTCATTCACCCCGCCAAGACTTCTTCCTTTTCCTTCCCTTCTCTATACTTAGAATTCTCGTTGAAATGCACTCTTCTGATTGAAGATCTGGCTCGTAACAATTTTCCCTAATAAGGTCGCATATATTGGGCTGGGTTCTATAATGCTTTTGTAGAGCTTTTTCTTATATCCTAACACCCTTAATACAGTTTCATTCTGACAACCGGAAGACGCCGATGGTTCTAAGGATGGTTCTAAGGCCTAAGTAACGGAATTTTGACGATAGCTATTATATGGTATGCAGTAGGCAATGACCTACCTTAACAGGTTCGCAATATGTGCTGCTGAAGTATGAGCCAAAATCGAAGCGACGAAAGTGAAGTTTCATTTATATATCAGGCTTTTTTGGCTTTCATTACGCAATAAGGCACTTTGGCGGAGTGGTTAACGCGATGCCCTGCTATGCATTAAAATGTAAGCCTAGGCATTTCCTTCGGGAGCGTGAGTTCGAATCTCACAGGTGTCGATTTTTTTAAACTATAACAGAAAGATTAGATTCTGCCTCCAGGGATTTCTTAACGAAACCCTATTTCGGAAATAAGACACTTTGGCGGAGTGGTTAACGCGGTGCCCTGCTATGCATTAAATTGTAAGCCTAGGCATTTCCTTCGGGAGCGTGAGTTCGAATCTCATAGGTGTCGACTTTTTTTTGGACCATAACAAAATTTATAGATTCTGCCTCCAGGGATTTATTAACAAAATCCTATTTCGGAAATAAGACACTTTGGCGGAGTGGTTAACGCGGTGCCCTGCTATGCATTAAATTGTAAGCCTAGGCATTTCCTTCGGGAGCGTGAGTTCGAATCTCATAGGTGTCGACTTTTTTTTATCCTCGCTCCACACAAGCTCTGGATAAATTACTACTGTCAGCAATAAATAGTTACTTACCATCTCTATCTATCATCATCTGGTTTGATGTAAATTTAACAGTGCAAGGGACCGATTCCTGATATTGAAGATAGAACATAGACTATGTAAAATTGTTCGATATGCAGGCAGATTGGCCACTTTTGATGATAGTTATATATAGGCGGACGCAGTCGATATATATATTTCACGCTTCCCACAGTGCCAGGCAGGATTTTCATTCAGCCTTCTAACGAACGAGCTTTCACCCCTCAAAGTCTCCAAAACAATAAGATGCCAGGACTGCTCATGCCATGGCCAACAAAAGGACATACTTCAACAAGATATCCCAATAACCCCTGGACCTTCTTGTTGCGTCTGAGGCTGGTTTTGTCGACCTTCACCAATGTCATCAAGATGCCAGCGAGCGCCGTTCGAACTAAGGTAGGAAACGACCGGAAATCCAGGTTACCCAGGAAGTCGCTTATTGCTAGTGGCAATATTTTCAAAGGTAAATAGCTGTTCTATAGCCATGTCCTTCCCCTTGCGAACTATAGAGATATCGCAGAGATGAAAATGTTAATGCACGAGACGAATGTGCTTACCATCGACTTTCGCGTTACTAGCAGCAGACCCTAACCGACTGAGTTGTGGAACTGATCAGCTTCTGCTTTCCGTCGAGAGCCCGCAAAGAACCGAATGCCCGCAAGATGTACTGACATCACGTGGAGAAGCTAATTCTCTGCTAAAGAGATAATACAGGCTGTCGATATTTCCATTCAATCGAAGTTGACTCATTATACGGTGCCAGGTATCCTCCGCATTGTACCGAGGTGTAGCAATGTTCACACGTTAGGTTGGTACCAAATTCGGAGTCACACAATTGCAAATGACAGAAACGCGAAAGGAAACCAGTATTCAAGGCCGACATAATTTAGGCCGTACCCAACGCTACTGTCTAACGCGTCCACACACAGGCGCCTATTGTGATGGAGACCTAAACCATCCCCCTCTAGCTTCACCAAGAAATCTTTCAACCCCAATTCAGGATTTTATCCCGAATCATTTTCATAGTGTCCACGAGGGAAAAAAGTATCGATTGGCAGCAGTATGCAAGGACCAAAAACAAAAACAGAAAGCCTCGACTAGCTCACTGGTTTACCTCGGTCTCAGTCTCAGTCTCAGCCGACCTCAGCTCTTTGCGACTCAAACGCACAGTAAAATGTATCGGGATTGGCTTTTCTTCCACAACGGACAATTCCCGGGCAATTGAAGAGCGCCGACGGTAAAGATTTGTCAGAGCCTGGGCGACATACTCTATCTGTTCATTACTATACATTCGCCGAGGAATAGCGAGCTGCAGAAACTCCACTTCTGCAAATCTTTCACGTCTAGTTAGCATCGCATCAGCCATCAGTGATCTCGATCTCACGTATGCTGTTCTGGCGGAACCTGTGTTCCCGTTGGTCAATGAACCACGCATTCTCGGTAAAACGTACTGAATCAATTACCAAGAGCTTTTTCATACTCGGTTGCAATTTGTTTCGCTGCCGTGATATTTCCCATACAGATTGGCTGACGTTGTATCCATCTCCCCTTCCTGCGATATGGCAACCTACGCGCTTATCTTCAGAAGCACAACGGAGAAGTCCAAGACCAAAACTGAGAACGGAAAAAATTGTATGTTTTATGTTATATGAATAGAGCAATTTAGTAAAGGCGAGAGAGCTAGGGAAAGAAAACTTATTTTAAAACAAGCAAATTCTTTCAGTGATAGAATACATAAGTGGGCCAAGAGAGAAAGACTATGGATCAAACGAACCAGCGACATGCCGAATTCCACTACCAGTGACTCGATAGGTAGATAATATAAAAAAAAAAAAAAGGAAAAAAAAAAAGGAATCCAAGCAAGGAAGGAGTTAGCGAGAAGCAAACCCCATAAACGAACCTGTGACAAGATGGCCCACGGCACTAACAATGGCTCAAGAGATTGTACAAATAGAAAGGACATAGTAAAAGAATAGAGAGCGAGTAGGGCGAAAACCATCAGCAAACCTGTTGTTGGAATCACGTGATCCATGCTTGCAGGACTGTCTTCTAGTAGCTAGCTTCATCTTCTCACTTCTTCTTTTCCCCATCATCATTCATGATCATCAGCTATCGATAGCAGATAGGAGTCTCAAGATACCAGAATACCATTGTATTGCTCCTCCATCTCTCCCCTCCTCTCCAAGACCTGTGATAACATAACGCATGTCAATACCCGTGTGTCAATGGAGACAGAGGGAAAGAAAATAGCAAGAACACAAGGGAATCCATAAGCTGAGTCCGGTGAGAAATTTCCGGCGCCACTACCAGAGCGGCCTTTAGGCTGACTGGGAGGGTGGTCTGTTCTCCTTCGCATCGCGTGGAGGGCGGATTGGAAGGTCAATTGGCGGTGGTGCGGCCAATATGTTGATTGATGTAGGTATATGCCGGGTCATCCGATAACATGGCCCACATCTCGATAGCGATCGAGAACAAGCCAAAAAGAGACCCAGTGTATACAGGTTGCACCCGGGGAACCTGTGGAGACCACTGTTTCCAGAAATTGATGTCAAGTGTGCGCGGGTCACTCATGTCGTCAATGTTAACACCGAGTAGGACCCTCATATGGCTCCTTGCGGCAGCCTGTGTCGGACGCCCGGAACAACGGTCCTGGTTCCCTATAGTGGCACTTTCCGTGTGAGGCTTGCTGACATAGATAGGAGAACCGCGATTCTGATAGATCGAGCGTCGTTTATGAGCCTGCTGTACACTGTCGCAAGTGTACTATTTTCATCCCTCATGTCCTTGAGGGTGTTGATGAGGGCTCGTGCGAAGAAAGTGTTATGAGCGGCAGGGACATTAGTGTCCCACCCGGATGCACCCATAAACTCCGCCCCAGCATATGATTCGAACACAGCCGATACGGAAGAACAGGTGTCGAAGATGTAACAGACGAGTCCGGGATATCTCTCGAGCCACGGCCATACAATCCACCAGTCCACAACGGGGGCATTGTCGAGTGTTCCGCTAGAGTATCGATATTAGTATGTCACATATAATATGATAGAGCCAATGAATGTAAACCTTGCGATGATTACTTACCTCAAGTCCCATGATCGCCCACGCATTCCAGGATCATGAGAGTGCCCGGAGTAGACATATATCCGTAGTGTATTGGGACCAGCGGATTCATCCGTATGACCCGTGAAATGAGGGCCAGTAGTGGCTGGGTGTTTGGACCGACTGGAATGGTAAAGCTTGAGCTGTCAAACTTGTAGTCGTCTCGGAAGACTGAGAGAAGCTCAGTCTCTAGAGACACGACGTCAAGATCGTCGTTTGCCCAGTAAAAAGCTATCACCGATACTTTATCATAAAGGTGTATGTTTGACGAGTCAACATATGCCGAGCGCAGGTCAAGCTCGAATTGTGGGACCAGTTTGGCCCTGGGCTGGCAGGTCGGGGATACTCAAAATGGCAAGAACAGCTTGCTTATCTAATCATAACGAGTACATCGGAATTTTTTTTTTTTTGAGTATCCCCGAGCTGTAGCCCGCTGAATACCTCCGTCAAGAACACATCATCTTCCTTAATTATTCACCCGAAAAGTTTAATGACGCAACTATATATTATGATATAAGAGATAGCTGCTTCTCGCTTCGCAAAGTGCGTTTCTAATTACCTGAATTAATTAGAACTGTCACCTTTTCATACCGTCCCTTATACAGTGGGACCTCCGAAATATTGGGCTAAATCTTTATACCTACATATTATTACCGTCCTATATGCCGCCTGCCCGTTATATACTATTATGAATACCGCCTCATTTTTGAACGTACTACCATAAGAATATATAGTCGGCCGCTTATCCGGCCGTAGTTATCTTAACGGTTTCCCAGGTAGTCTTCTCTAGTAGTCTTCTTAAATGTCTTTTTAGTGGTCTTTTTTTAGTAGTCTCCTTAGCTACCTAGGTAGGTATATACCTCTGACCACTAACCGTTAGTGCTGAATCACGTGCCTACACGCTAACTATATTAGGGGATTTAGACCGGCAGAACCGGCAGAATTTGGAGGGCGGTATATCTAGGTAAAAAGGCTTAGCCTGATATTTCGGAGGTCCTCTTTGATATATTGCGCAGATTCTGATCTCTAATCGTACCTTTCAAGCATCCGGTATCGACCTAGACAAGGCTTGGCTTACAAGTTGCAATCTTCGAACGCTTTGACCAAAATATCAACATGAATCCCCCCACCGGGCCCCACACCAAGACCGAAAAGGAAAAAAAAAACGTGGTTTCCAGAAACCCTCGGCTTTGACGTTATTAGCACCACACTTTAACCAACCGAGTTATGGAACCAGGTTGTATGTGAAAGCATTTAACTCTGACATCATTAGACTATTTTCAAGACGACCTGCATAGATATTCAAATTAGACAGATCAGCATAACACTTGTTACATTGTAGCCAATAACCATCGCGGCTATTCAATCAATACAATGTTGTACCAAACTAAAAGCATTCCACGCCCATCCCAACGCTCCAGACCTAGCCGCATCCGCTACTTGTAGTTGCACCTCCACCATCACAACCACCACCACCTCCTCCACCTCCTCCTCCCCCTATAGGTCCAGGTCCCATAGCGCCACCTCTCAAGGCCGTTGACCCAGGACTATAACCGTATTTGCGTTTGCGACGCCGCATTTTCTCTTTAGATGATTCGTTGTCTCTGTCGATTCGATATTGGATGAAAGCGTCAGAGCAGGTGTAAATGCCCCGCGGGGGCGGACAGTCATATGCCTCTCCGCGCGACATGCCGAAACACATGGTGATATTTGGCTAGAAGGGATCTGTTTGGAATGGACAGATAGCAGTTGGATGCTTTGGATTTTTTGGATATTTTTTATGAAAGTGCTTGGTCCAAGGTGGATTGTCGGTCTGGTCGCTGCAATAAATGAATACTCAGATATATATAGTTTTCCAACACCAAATCTTTGGTTTTTGCCTAGCATCGAGAAGACCTTAGTGTATTAGGTAACTTGGTTTTTACTTGCTCGTCGATCAACATAGCCACCTGGGCACCGCCCGAGGAAGGCTGAGTACAAATACGGCGGATCGACATTGATCTATGTCGGAACACCACCTTATCAAGCATGAATCTTGGCGATCAATCTCCGGGGCGAGGGTAAATATAATATTTAATTATAGATGACGATATAACTATCGAACATAATGCTAGCCCTTATTACCAATCAATAATCGGGTGGCTGCCCGCCCGGGTGGAAGCGCCGCTTTAGAGTACTTCCTCCAGGTGGCCTGCCTGGCGGACCATAAGAAGAACGTGTTTCATTGTTACTACCCGTTCGAAACACCGGGGGCCAAAGAAATATATACCTATGCCAACTACGGCCACATGCAGATGCTAAGGCAGCGATGGCTTTAGGAAGAGGTTCGTGCTGCATCGACAGAGGGTGATTCTCACCCGATTCGTAGCCTCCAAATGCCTAAGGCCATCCATATAACAGGGATTATTGTGATCATGTCTCAACAATGGAAGCTTCGCACCTTACGCTAGCAGGGGAGCTCACATTCAGTACGTACTAACGTATTAGTCGTGTCCGATATGGCCACCCCGTAAAGGTATACCTACCCTTTCAACCAAAACCAAGGCATCGGCATACATAAAAGAGTACTCAAATGTATGGCCATTGCATTGTCATTTCTTGTTCTCTCTTGCTGGGTAGCGACAATAACGCGCATGGACAGCGTGAACGACTTTATTCGCCGGTACCGGCAGCCAGGACAACTCACAAAACCCCGCGAACGGGCAGAACTGCTCCAATATTTATGGGTTCTTGCTGGGGAGAGTGTCATTTATGCTATCTGGCTCATCGGTCATATTGTCTGTCACCACTTCTCACCCCGTTCTCGCGTCTGCCACTTCGGTCTCCAGAATTCTTGCCCATATCACTCACTCACTCACCCACCCCGGAGTGCCATTAGAGAGATGCAAAAACAAAAACACAAAAACATACAACAGTGAGGATTCGCTGGTGGTCACCCACCCAACTACTAACTCACCGGCGTGTGGCTTAAGTACGGCTGAGCGGACGGGAAGCCCTGTTTTCCACACCCTATGGTCGTATGTATTACGTCATGCGTGGAATGGGGAAATAGTGTGTCAGTGTTTTAGGGGCTTTCGGAATAAGAATTAGGATAAAAATCACCGTCGCGACTTTTAGCTGTCTCCCTTCTAGCCGCCTCGCCCTCCCCGTGAACTCCAGCGACCATCGACAGGGCTCCACCGGGCAGTATCGGAATGGCCACGCCATAACGGCCTGTTCATTACCAGCATTGCCAGCAATGCTGGCAATGCCGACAATTACTGCAGCCACAACGGCCAGACCAACCGGAATGGCCTTTGTGATATCACAAATCGCAAGATTCTCAGGTACTCTTGGTCAGGGGAACTGCACAACTTTTCAATTTCAGATCCGACATATGGCGATTTACGATATTCTAGCACCAGCTAATCAACAAACCAGAACTGCCTGCAGTGTAGTGCGGTGGCACCGTGTATGTACCAACATCACTATCCCCGAGACCACTTAGAATTAAGAATTAAGAACATTGGTTCGTCATGTATATCTAATCTGTTTCCCGGCTCTTCTTCTGAACTGTAAATAAATGGGGTTCACGCCATATCTTTTTCGCTCTTCGAATTTTGCGAAGTTGTCTTCTTGCACCAACGCTTCCAAACCCGGGACGTGTCACCCATTGGAATTGAAAATGGCACAGCCTCTTGGCATAGCCCATTGAAGACGCAATAGTATCCAAGTAAACTGGAAACGAATGCGAAAGCACCAGCAGCGGTCATGAGGTTTGCGCTTGTCTCCACCAACCCATCGGCCATGGCAAAGCTCGATGCAGCATCAAAGCAGAGGCACAATTCAAGTGTGAGAAACAGAAGAATATAAACAATGTTCCTACAGAACAATATTAGTTTGTGGTTAACGGGGCTATGGAGGGAACAAAACTCACACAGCACAGCTAGCCAACAGAAAGAAAAGATTGAAGACCGCCCATACTAGAGGGAAGATATTAGATAAGGAATACGAGGCCAGGAAGTCAAGAACTTACACAACACGAAAAAGCCGAGAGCGTTGTGGTATTCGGGTGTATATCCGCCATATGCATCAACAATTCCCAAAGCAGGAATCATGATCACTCCATAACCGCCGTAAAAGAACGCTGAAAAGATGAAATGTCAATACTAATCCAATGCCAAGGAAGGGGTTAAATGAGCGCAACGAACCGTATGCAGAAAGGACTGTATAAGAGAAGGTATTCCCTCGGACCATCTCCCATTGGGCTGAGATAAGTAGACCAATTCCAGCAACAAAGCAAAGGTCACCGATGAAGATTGTTTGTGCAAAGACACCGCGAAAATTCATCATGGCCAGTGAGACGGACAGTAGAGTTGTAGCAAAACCACCCAGTGCCAATGGTGCCTATTTAGACGAAGATAGCATGTTAGTATGCATCGCATCAAAGGACAGCAATTGAATTCTCTTACAGGGTTGGCAAGATGAGCACCAGGCTTCATAGCGGCTTCCACTGGCTTCGAGCCCATTGTCTCATTTTTCTTTACACCGGACATGGCTTTGGATGATATCGATAAAGAGAATGAGCTCTAAGCGAATATCTTACAGATATAGGGATCATGTCGACCTTTAAATACATTATGTACAGGCTCTTTCGGGCTCCGAAATTGAGAATGCCGACAGGGCCAAACAATACGAGATGCCCCAGGTAATTGTGACTGTAAGGAGCCAAAAAATTGTAGTTCTATGACAAATTTGAATTGAATGTCTCAAGCGTGCGGCGGATCGGCCAAGACTTCGCCGAGAGATGTTGAAGGAAGGGCAGTCCGTAGCCGCCAATAAAAATGGCGTATTTTAAAGAACCACTGCGTCTTTAGCCCCTGCCCTCCTCAGTCGCACGAAGTATATATATGCTTAAACAAAATTGTACCTTTATGCGGGGTGTGGAATGAGTAATCTTTATGGTGGTACCAAGCTGAAAAGGATTGATAAGATAAATTACACTATGTATCAATGGTTGTATTGAAACTGTACAGGGTGTTGGCCGAATTCGATAGTTTTTCTGGGGCACTGGGGCTATTGACTGCCGAAGTTGTGGAGCTCACCTTTGATTACCCCAACATGAAAGTAATCTGCACGTCTCAGTATGTGCACGGCCAATAAATACATTCGCTCAAGTGCCAGAGTTTGTTAAGGGATGGCTTGACACATTTTTTTGATGCTCCCTTACTCGGAGATTGTGCCAATGTGGCCGCCGAAACCCAAAATTGAAGATAATTTACGAACTCTTTCGTTAGCTAGGTTCGACCCGACACATATCATGAAATGTATTGAACATTGAATCTGAGATGTGGGAAATCCGTGGTTTTGGCCTAACCTATCTTTTATAACACCATGAGATACATACCTTAAAGTTGGTCTATAGGGAGTGGGGGATGGAAGTGTCTATAAGACCTGTATAGACAAGCGTCTAGGTTACCTCTCTAGCCTTCTCTTAAGCCTCCTAGATAATGAATAAAATGTCGAGCATGTTTCCGACCTTACTCCTTAATTTTCCTCGCAATTCTTTCAACCTTAGACAATCTACCAATAGGTGAGTGACTGCCGCACGCGTTATTGATCGTCATCCCTCGGGAAGCTAAAGGCTTTAGCGTATGTGAATCACCAATTATGGCCCGTGCATAGCTGCATTTAGCAAGTACGCCTGGTTCCTACTACTAGTACGGAGTAGTACACATGTATATAATTGCCCAGGGTGTGTGTGAGGGTCGTCCTTGGCATCACACAGCTACACCTAAGTTTATTGATTTGGGACTTCCTTACATATAGTATATGTAGCATCTGGGTAACGATGAGCATTTCGAGCACTCACAGGAAAAATCGGCAAAAGTTTGATCGGCGGACAGTTTCTAGTTGCGAGGAACATCAAAATCTACATTAAATTTGCCACTAAGAAAACCAGAACTGCGTCCGAGATAATGGCTATGGCTTATGGCTTCGCACCTTTCATCAATATAGGGAAGATCAGGTCTATTTGACCAAAGGACACTTCGATTGTCCATCTCGCCTCCATATCCCTCTCTTCATCTCTCCAAGTCCCGATTTGCGGCCTATCTGTTATTATGCACTAAATCACCTAGGAGGTTAAGAACTTGTAAGATCGGCAAGATAGAAGATAAATTAGACCGGTACAAGTTTGTGGTGCTCGGATATAGAATCAGCGGCAAAATGAACTCAACCTTCTCGCTCCCAATCACACAATGTTAAAGCGGCACTCACTTTCCTATTCTACTATAGCAGGACTTTACCAGTAATCACCATACGTCTACTGTTATGTCCGCCAAAAATAATGTTGACCTTTTTTTAGGCCAACACGTCATGCGCGCCTCATAATCTAGATTGGGTTTACATATTCCTTAATTGGCGAAGCCCCGTCCAGACCATTCTCCGGCCGTATATAAAAATGTGCTTACCGATCGAATCAGTCATTACACTCTGAATCATCAGCATCACTCCAATGTGTCTCAACCAAGAAGCAGCATGTATCGAGCCTTCCCGCAGAGAATGGGAAAGATTACTACAACCTGGGGTCGTTCGAACGCAAAGTGACGAGCAACAATCCTTATGTATAGACTTGGTTCACTCGTGGTTTGATCTGGCTGTTTTCTCTTTCTTTTTCTTTTTCTTTTTTTTTTTTTAACCACGATGAAGCAGCCACATGCTTGAAAAAGCCGCTGCTGCAGACCCTTCCTACGCACTAACATATCGTGGACTAGCATACTCGCTTAGCCCTACCTACAATAAACCATAGGAACTGTTCGATTCGCAAGATTTGCAAACAACTATTTCTCGGACTTACCAAGCCGCTTATACCGGGAAGAGCCTTACCTATTCCGTAACGCCTCGTTAAACAGGCACCTATCGATAGCCTGTAGTATCGTTATCTTAGCGACTATTCGCCCGACATGGTGCATTATATTGAGTAGAATAGGATTTACGTAAACGAGATAGCGACCGTTTATCATACGGTTACCGATGGTAACGCGCCGGGTTACTCTATTTATATATTTATCTTGTGGAGATGTCGCCGAATCCCGCATTAGGGCTAGATGCCGCTAACCGTCTCCGCGATCTCGCTCCGGATTTCGGCTATATAAACCACATGCTATCGCACTTAGATATTAGTGATACCGACCGGCTGTTACGGAACTACCCGTCACCAATCGATGATGCCCCGCCGGGTACACAGATAGGCCCTGCTCGTTAAGACCTTCCCCCCTGCGTTGGTATAGTCTCCCCGCCGAGGTCCATAGAGAGGGCTGAGCCTGCTTCCTGTGTGGTCACTTTACCGAGGCAAGCTGGACCGCCTCTTAGGCGTAAACTAAAACTACTATGTTGTAGTTCCCCATCGAGCTGTTGGTAGCTGCCCAAGCTTTAATACTCTATAGTTCATTTGTATACGTAGACTGATACATACGACCATAGGGTGTGGAAAATAGGGCTTCCCGTCCGCTCAGCCGTACTCAAGCCACACGCCGGTGAGTTAGTAGTTGGGTGGGTGACCACCAGCGAATCCTCACTGTTGTATGTTTTAGTGTTTTTGTTTTTGCATCTCACCAGCGACACTCTGGTAGCATTCATTTTTCAGCGAATACTCACTATTGTATGTATGTTTTTGTGCATTTATTTGGCTCCTTATATTAAGATCTTCGCTAAATGAACCTTATTCCAGTCGGATAAATTGCCGCGGTGTAGTATCTGAACCGTGGGAAACCACGATTATGGATTATATGTATGATAAAATACACTCAATTTGTTGTCATTGTCACCATCGTCCTTCCCTTCCCGAGCCCATTCCAAGGTTTCAATGAATTCTTTGTCCGGGACCACGGGTCCGGGACCACGGGTGTGGCTTACTAACCGACGCTTGGGCCCAGCCCTGGAGAGTTTGATCCATTTTATTCCCGTTTTGGGTTGTCCTATTACTTCAGCCAGTACCCACACGGGTAGGATTAAGCGATTCACGTGTCGAAGATCGACCCCTCAGTTCGGGTCGAGAATTGATCTTGTCTATCACTTCGCATTTTCATATCATGGCTTTAACAGTCGCGGTAGCTGGCGCGACTGGTGGCGTCGGAAGAACAATCGTTGAGCAGATCCAGAATGAGAATAAATTCTCGGTGATTGCTCTAACTCGAAGGGTACGTTGTAAAGCACCCTTCCCTATAGAGTGATATGATTGATGATTCGAGAAAGGAACACGTTGAGTCGGCAATCAGCGACATACCGTATGTGCAAGTAGACTATGACGACATTCCAGCCCTCGTGCAGCAACTGGAACACCATGAAGTCCAGACGGTTATTTGTGCCATTGGCATGCTGGGAGACGCTTGCTCTGAAGCCCAGCTTAATTTAATTAAGGCTGCCGACCGAGCACACACTGTGAAACGATTCATCACGAGCGAGTTTGGCTACATGACGCGTGAAGAGTACTGTTTCCCCATCGCACACTTTGTCTTATCGACAGCTTTTCATGATATCGCTGCTTACATCCCCGCAGGAGGAAAGATATAGACCCGGGAGTTGACTGGTTCCTGGCAGCCGCAAGTCTTCTCAAGAGCAGCAGTTTGACATACACTCGCCCGGTATGCGGTGCTTTTATGGATTTCATGGGAGCTCCGCGTGCGCGGTCGAACATCGTCCCGAACACCATCGCCATTGACGTTTTTAATCGAGAAGCATGCATCCCAGGAGATGGATCCGCTAGGATAACCATGATATACAGTTATGACGCTGCAACTTTGATTGCAAAACTACTCGAACTCGACGAATGGACCGAGTTCTGCTTTTGCGATGGGGAAGACACAACTCTTGGGCAAGCCCTTAAAGACGCGGAAGAAGTCTGCGGTAGGCGTGTTTCCTAAATACGATTGATCCGTTTCTAATTCCGAAAAAAGGCGAAAAGTTTAATGTTACCTACTTGAAGCCTGAAGATGTTGCCAAAGGGGATGTTCCCACCATGAAGGTTCTTGAAGGAAGTGGCATCCATCCCGACGATCTTAACGCATATAGTGTTTTTGGTTATCAACTTTACCTAGCCGAAGGTTTTTCTTTACCTGCTGAAGGTCGACTGGGGAACAAGTTTCCAGGTTTCAAGCCGAGGACTGTCCGGGACTTCTTGGAAATGACTTGGGGGTCGCATGTCTAGTTAGCCAACAGTGGATCAAGACACATTTCGTTACCCCTATCAAGACCGTCTTTCTTTCGTGTCGGGTTTTTTTGTCATCTTGGCACAACCTTGAAGAGAACAACAATTACGGGTGGATCGATAGTTTTCTTCATATATATTAATTATACCTTGATTCTCTTTTAAACATAACCTAATACATACGACCATAGGGTGTGGAAAACAGGGCTTCCCGTCCGCTCAGCCGTACTTAAGCCACACGCCGGTGAGTTAGTAGTTGGGTGGGTGACCACCAGCGAATCCTCACTGTTGTATGTTTTTTGTTTTGTTTTTTTGATTCGTTAGGAAATCCCCTCTTGCCGCCCTACTCTTCAGTCCATTCAGCCTATTCACCTAAATGCCCTGAACACCACTATTCTACACCTAAATATCCTGCAAGCCCCTAAACCGCTGACGTGTCCTTCCCCTCCCGTACTAAATTTTTCTTATACGCATATTGTTTTAATCATAACAGGCTACTTCTCGAAACGCATACGTTATAAAAGACTTAACAATTTATTTATAAGACTTTTATTACCTACTAGATCATATAAGTAAAAGAGTGCATTTCATATAAAATATTAAGTTATAAAGAGGGAAGAGAGAGGAAGAAAGCGGATTAGTTAGTATATGTTACCAGCCAGTTCTTCAAAGTAAAAGAGTGCATTTAACGAGAATACTAAGTACAGGGAGTAAAAGAAAGGAGAGGAAAGAAACCTCGAGACAAGGACCTTTGTGGAATCCTGTCTCACTAAGCAAATAGTGCAAACTTCTACAAAGCGGAAACGTCCGGTAGAAAGGATGTCTTATCTAGATCGTCATATAGCGGTGAACGACGGTAGAAAGGATGTCTTATCTAGATCGTTATATAACCCCCGACTGTTACGATCTGATGTCACATGCCAGATCACATGTCATTGATTAGTTTGCTTTCTTCTTTGTTTGCCTTAAGCGAGCAAGGACAGGGTTTGCATGGTTTGCATAGATCTCTGGTTTGATTAGCTTTCTCAGAGAGCTCGCCAGATCTTGCTTTCCTTTCTCTCCCTGTCTTTAGTATTCTCGTTGGAATGCACTCTCTTGCTTTGCTCTTGCTTTGCTCGTAGATCTGGCTCGTCACACCGACTAAAACTACATTTAGTCCCTAAATGCTAGCTTATCGTTATCAATATGATCCTCGAGGACTCGATCTTCTTTATTAGCATCGAGCTATTCCTATAAACGTATAGGGGG
>PKQL01000012.1:0-136378 GCA_002916455.1 Penicillium sp. CF05
GGTCGAAGGGTTCGACCCAAAACCCAACCCAGACTGGGTTGGGTCTGGGTTGGGTCTGGGTTTTACTGGGTCGTGCGGAAGACTATAAATAATGCAAGTCACGAGGTATACAAATTTTGCTTACTAAAAAGGCCCATGGGCGATGTCGCAGTCTAATCGAGGGTATACTACGTCGTGCGGAGGAGGTTCTGGGCCTCGAGTGATTGCATCGAAGGTGCCGCAAGGTGAATTTCTAAAGGAAAGACTGGTCGGCAGGCCTATCAGGACCATTATTAGCATCCACCAAGTTCCCAGACTCAAAGGTGATTCCACAAACCGTGCCTTGCCATCAGCCCAATCCACCATCTCCTCGATAGGGAGAGACGCTCGATAGATCGATGTTGTCTTCCACCATATCGGGAACCCAAGGAATATAATTACGGCCCAAAAGGCTGCTATCACTCGAAATCGTGTTTGAAGGGCGGCCGGGGTTTCTAGGGGTGGAGCGCGCTTAACGCTGGGTTGGTCAAGTTGAGAGGCCGAGGCCTGAGGAGACTCCTCTCCTGTTTTTGTCATCATGGTCGGGACATGCTTTGCGCTCTAAATCAGGGCAATAAAGCAACAAAGGAGTGAGTGTTTACCAAGTCGATGGGGGGAAGTTGATAGCCGGGGCGGAGAAGCCAGCTAAGTGGACGCCAGCCCAACTATGTACGTCCTTCACTCTGAACTTGTACCTACATAGTAGGTAGTTTCATGATCTTTATTTGATTTTGTTTATGCTACCTAGGTATCTTTGCTAAGAGTTATTTAATTATCTAATTTTCCCTAAGCCCAGGTAATAAAGGTGTTCTCTTTGCATCTGTGACTTTGTTATTTTTAGCTTCATTTCAATCTACATATGTACCGGAAAATGTCTGGCACTCGACACCTTTCCCTTTCCGTTCATATTATATATACATTTGTTCTGAGATGAACCAGTGGTTGCTTTCTAAATGCACTCATCCGCGAAAAACCAACAGGTACGGCGGTTAGCTGCTTTCTGCCCAAGCTTTCCGTATTGCGCTCTCCGCTAGATGTTGTACGTCGCCGATAAATGTCTCCACAAGACGGACCTGAGCAGTGAACGAGGCTGGTGCCTGTTGCCATAGCTGTTTCCCAATATGTGCCTGGTTTCTTTTGATTAAATCCAGGTCGTCCCCGCTTTGACTCTGAAGAGGATTGCTAAGAATATTCGAGAAGAGATGCATGGTAGATACAGCCAGCTCTGGTAAAGAAAATCTATAATATATTAGTAACTGTAGGCAATGGAAAACATAGATTCACCGTACAGAAGAAAATGCCCTTCCAGATGTGGTTGGGTTTCCAGGAAGCTCTGTAGCACCGATCGGCTCGCTTCAACGCCAATGGCAAGACTTGAGCCTGCTGCACGTGTGTCCTGGTTTTCAATCCAGCTAGTACACCGACTGCTTGTTTGATGAATGGCAGCCATGCAATAATGGTGTTGCATTTGGAGGAGAAAATCCACCATACTGCCTTCATCTCGTGATGAGCTCCCTTCATCTCGTGATGAGCTCCCTTCATCTCGTGATGAGCTCAACGAGTACACGGGAATAGAGGACCACCATTCTTCCAAGGCACAATCCAGACGGCGGATAGTAGCCAATAGCTCAGCATGACTTTGGCCCAAGGCGGAAACGGAGTACAGCCCGTGATAGACCTCTGACTGAACCAATGAAAGGCGAATCATTGTGGGGAATATGGCGGAGTTGCTGTTGGGGTTTAAGAGCGGAGAACCTTCAGGGGAGCTATCCCCCTGCTGAGCTCTGGGAAGCGTAAGGTCGCAGCAGGAAGCATTGAAGACAGGCTGTACGCCTGTATGCAAGCTGAATGTTTTGTCTATGATAAAACAGATCCAAAAAAGGTTTCTGACATGCAACTTCGCGCTTGAAGCACCTCCACCAGTGGCCCTGGGGTAGATGTGTCCTTTGAGATGGAAAACATATCGTGCTGCTGTGGATAAGTGTAGCTCTAACTTGAGAATGTCCCCAGATATGGCTTGACTGCAGATGCACTGTTTAAGCAAGTATTAGCCATGATACTTTATTTGAAATGTGATGTCTACGGTTTGGCTCATAATGATCTTACCAGCATGACCAGTGCCTGTAAGCCATCCAAAGTAACAGACTCATTGATTATGTCAGGCAATAAATCTTGAGCTTCCTGGATCAATTCATCCGCATCCATAATCGTGTCCTGGTGCGGTTGAATAGTGAAAAATGCACTAAACGCCATGAAGGCAAAAATGCATGCCCTGGCGCTAGAGACCCCCGGAGAGATGTCAGACAGTTCCCCGTTATAAGCTGCGTTGATAGTGTACTCGAAACAACCTGGGTCAATGATAGGGAATAGTTGATAGAATACCAATGCTCTGTATGCCTCCAGCTGCTCTAGGAGCAGAGTTTTATCTGGAAGTGGAATATGTTTGCCGGGATGATATTTCCTGAGTATCCGTGGCCAGGCGCTTGATTGAGCACTGCAGTACTGATTCAGGGGCCTATCTTCCCCTGTTCGGGCCTTAATCCATTCGATGCCACCTAGAGAGAACAAGGGAAATCCATTGAAGGCACAGATATTTCCTAGGGATTGCCCTGCAAAGCACAGGTCGCTGCCAAACCCTTGAGGCGCCACGGCCTCTGGACTAGGCAATTGGCAGACCGTACTAGGGACATGTGGACTATCTGTATCCGTGCAGCACGAAAGCGAATGTTAAAAAAAAGCCGTAAAAATTTTTTTCTCTTTTGTTTTTCTTTTTTTTTAAGAGCAGGGGAATATGAAAATTGTGAAGGTAGACATACCTTGGCTTAGTGTATTTGCATCAGAAGTCACGGAACTGGACAACCCACTATTCCAAATTGATGCTGTTAGCAATTACCCTGTTCATGCAGATGACTGATGATTATACAAAATAAAGGAAGGAAGAAAATAGGCGAGATATACTTATATTGTTGCGTTTCACGTGAGCGTGACAGTGATTTTGTTGTGTTGTTGCGAGAGAAGGCGCAGGAAAGGTTGCGATGATAGCACCAGTCACACTTGGGGTATGCGCCATCACATTTGATCTATAAGAAAGGATATTAATTAACATTTAAAGGTTTGGCTATGAGCGCGACATACCTTCCTGTGGTAGCAGGAATCGCAAGCGCGTACTCGGCGGCGCTGGCGCGGAGGTTTGGTGCAATCCGTTCTGCGGGAAGACATCAGACAAAGATTGACATGTAGGTCGAAGTTGGTTGCTTGTGACAGAGTAACGAGTTAATTTCCAGGTCCATATATCCAGGGAATATATATCATAGTGACGTCTGCCCCTTTCCTTCAGCACCGGAACGCGGTGGTTTTTTTCTCCGGCCAAATTAGCTCGGCTAGCCTGCAGAATTATTGACTACAAGTGTTCCCTGAGTAATAATAGACTATCTAGGCCCCGGTTATCCGGCGATGCAACACCGGTGTCGAGTTAAAGGATGATAGCCTCCAGCAAGCTCCACGCTAGGAGCAAATTATGGCCTTTGGCCTCCAGTGAGGCCGAGACTGCGCCACGTCGACATTCCAGTCGCCGACTCCCCGTGCCAAGCCTCCGTTGGGATGTAATGCGCGCCACTCACCTTTGGGGTCTTACTCAGCATGGATGATCTGCATTGCGGCACCCGAAGGCTGAAGGAGCAATTCGGAACTCCTCAACGCTTCCGGGAGTTGAATCCCACGAGGGCCACGCAACAAGTATTCAGAGTCACTGGTTTCCGCGCCTCCACTTCACCGAGTATTCTCGCCGCTCGGAAATCCTCCAAAGTTTACCAGTGAACCGGATCTTGTCGGGGCCTGGCAAGGTCCCCTCTGCATATCCCGGGCTTGTAGCCGCAGCATCTGCCGGCAGCCGCGGACCCTGGCATTTACAGTGGCACGACAGAAACTTTTTTACCCCAACCGTTCTTTTCACTCGCTAACCCAGCCTAGGTAGATTATTAATGTGGGTCTGCTTGGGAGCTCAAACTTTTGTCGTGCCACTGGCTGACATCTTTATTATTAGGGGGGTTTTGCAAGCGCTCCGAGAGACGCAGAGTTTTCACATTAGGTATAGATGACCCACCAGCCAAGCCAATACAGTCCTAATTCGGTAGTCCCACTCTGAGTGATCCGGCAAATTTTTGCCGCGTTATTTGGAGTCCTAATAGGCAAGGCCAAGTCAGAGTTTTATAAAATATGTTTAGAGCCTAAATAAGCATAGCTGAAGCTTCTAAGGCCCACCTTCCTAAAGTTAAAGTTAGTTAATTAAGCAGTACTATACTCAAAAATATATATCTACCTTCAACTGCTATAATAGAGTACCTATTCTCACATCTAGTAGTAGGCTTTTACTAAGTCCATAGCTATATAAAAGCCTACTACTAAGATATAAGAATAGATACTCTAGTAGAGCACTCCAAAGTAGATATATGTTCAAGTATAGCACGGTCGTACCCAGCACTGTTGGGGAAGGAGCAACCGTGGGGAATAAGACCTTGAACACCTCCTATAATTGTTGACAAAGGACGAAACCTCTCATGTATCTCGATCAAGCATCCTCTATTCCATTATTCTATGCCCTATCCTCTACGTGCATCAGCAACGGTACTACGCAACAGTACTACAAGGTATACAGGGGCCTAGTAGTCAGGTGATTAATATCATTAATCATCAGTATGTCATTTACAATTATGCAGGTTAATAGAATAACTAGTTGTACCATATTAACTTTGAGCTAGCCTGATGTGTCAAAAACGCTGAATTTCTCGGAGCGCTTCCAAAAACCACCTATTGGGACAACAGATTCTGGAAAGAGGCGTGTTATCCGCGCTAAGTACATTGAGTTATGTCCAATCACTACTGTCTTATGTTCCAAGGTTGTTTTGACTAGGAGACCTCTGAAGAGCATACATCTCAAGCCAGCTTCCATATAAATTATGTCCTGAATTCGTGGCAGTTGCAAACAAGTGTTCAAGGACGATCAGCTAGCCTGTGACCCCAGCTCATTATCTTCGAGCGGAACAAATCGCACTTTGACTTGCTTCACATTCGAGGTGACGCTACCGATTGCTCCTCGAACAATCCCCTCAATCTGGTATATTCGGGAAACTGGCCATGCTCCTGGCACAGCTAGTTCGAGGTCAATGAGGTAATTGCGTCCCGATTTGATGCCATGGACGGTTCGGATCTTGACGATATCAGATCCTGCCATGGATATTAAACTATTAGCTGCTGCCTCACTGATGGACGACGTGACATCACTATCTATAGTGATATCGGCTAACTCGAGGAAGGAGTTTAGAAGATTACTCCAACCTGCGTGGATAACCATTAAGGAAATCAGTAGTCCACCAGCAGCATCTATCCAGAAAATGTCTCGAAATAGTCTGCCTCCGCCGATTGCTATCAGTGCGACGAAACTTGTAAGCGAGTCAATGCGGTGATGGATAGCATGCGACGAAAGAACAGATGAACCTTGTTCAATTGCAACTTTGTTGGCTATATCAAAACGCATGGTGGTTAGTTGATATTTTCTGGGATAAGGTGTGTTATCTGTCTGGAAGGGGAGGTCTTACTGGCACGGTAAAGCCATTCTTTGACAATTATAGACCCTGCTGCAAGCCATGCGGCATTGAGATTCGTGCCACTAGCTTGGGTTCCATGCGTTTGCCAATCTTGACGTGCTCTGATTTCAGAAAGCAGTACCTTGCTTGACTCAAGGCACGTCAATATGCCCCCAAGGAGCAGAAGTCCACTGACAACAAAAGCCCCAATATTCTCGATCTTTCCATAACCGTTTGGAAACCTTCTCGATGCCGGCCACAGTGACCACGTAATTGTCACCAGTGTTAGAGCGTCCAAGACAGAATCCATAAATCCGTGATAAGCATCAGCAACCAGAGCCTGCGAATGCAGGATATAGCCGCCGATAAGCTTTCCAATGGCCATTGTCATGTTCGCAGCTAGGCCTATCTGTGCTATACGAGTCCCAGCATCAGAATGGTTGTTTGAATCGAGGGTCCATTTTCGAGCTTCGTCGTGGGTATAGGGAGGATCACTTTGACTGCTGCATTTTTCGTCCATTGTCCCCATGGCGATGGATATTATTCGTTTTTTTGGACTTCTATCCGATAGTGAAGGCCTCGTGAAGTGTAAGGCGAGTATTAGACAGGAAAGAATATCGGGCTCAGACTGGTTGATATGAAGTTTGAACGTGACAATCAAACCCTCAATGTCAACTGAAAATTGCCAGCTGGAATAGCTCGTCTGGCCATCGACCAGTTCTTATATGATCCCAGACATGCTGTGCGGAGCTACCGGAAGTCGTCAGTACCGTTTAAGACTCATGATGGGTCCATCAGCAATAATAACCACGCCGAGCTGTCGGCCTTTACTTGTTCAATTCCGCTTAGTCACCAAACCACCCCCTGGTGTGGGTTTAAAGGACGAAGACGTCGGAATTTTGGGAACGCAACTACTGAAAAGGTTGGAAATACACACAACGTATCCTTTCCGTGGTCAATGAAGTTCAGAGCAACGTGGACATTCTTCAGAGCAGAACGTCTTTGAATTTTGCCCTCTCCGGATGGGATATCGAGGTCCAGCTCTGTCGAGGTCTCCAGGCATGGCCGGCACGCACGGAACAGGCGGTGGCAATCTTGCAGCATACATGTTACTAAGCGGGAAATTTTGTGAGCGTGTTTTTTTGTTGGAGAATCCCCATAGATGGAATCTCTTTTTGTGTGCAGACTGAGATTTTATACCAGTGCTTAGTTTGCTATTTTCCCTTTGTTGATGCAGGCTTTATATACAGCCTGCTTTCCATAGATTTACGATCGGTTTCTCTTCCTGATTTCTGATGCTAGTAGTATCTAGTGCTTCAGTATCGTAGCCTTCAACATTTTTGAGCACCGTCGTGACAATACCCCCAGCAAGACCTCGCAATGCCCTTGCATAATGATCTGCGTGATATAATCCACTGATCGTAGTGGATATACCTTGGTTACGTTGTCAACCCCAGCCGAAATGATCGAGCGCATTCGCCAATTGACAGTATTACGACAATAGTTGCTCCGCACAGTACTTCCTGTTTCGCCAGGACTAGTTTCGTCAGTCACTAGTGTCATCTAGATCCTTACTCAGCGGACGAAACCCCAGCAATCCAACCAGCCTAATTTCGGCCGGTATTGAATCCTGCCGCACCCCGGCCGTCTGAGCTGCTTTATTCGCCAGCTGGAAGTCGAATCTATGATTGAGAGCGGATATAAAGCGCATCTCCTTTCTTTCCTCCATTCCCAAAAAAAGTCGAAGAATCATACATCATTTATCTATCATGTTGCTTACCCGGGGAATATTAGCATCCGCGCTCCTGAGCCCATCAGTGCTCGGCCACCTTCACAACTTTTACACTGGATTTTACAGTGGCAATTCGTTATATGGCATACAATTTGATGACGTCTCGTCTGAGCTGAACGTTGTCTACAACGGGTCGTTGGATATGCAGAGCTCTCAGTGGATTGCTACTGACGTGGGTCATTCGACTATATTGCTCAACTTCAGCACATGAGACGTCACTGACAGTTTCATTCAGGGAGGGCATCGCAATCTCTATATCGCTGATGATACCAAATATGACAGTTATTCCATCCGCTCGGACAAATCTCTGGTCTATAAAGGAAGCGCGTCTATCCCAGGGAGCTGTGAGCAACCAATCCCGGTTGAACTTCTGTTTTTGGTGCTGATTTCACAGGTGACACCGCGCTCTACATTGTTGGTTCGACAAAACCACCCTTCACTGCCTTTGGTGCTCCCTACGCAGAAGGTTGCCCAGGCCAAGTCATCAAAGTTGATGAAACAGGAACACTGAAGTCGGTTGTGGCGAACATACCGTACAGCAGCATTGCCGGTGTCCATGGGCTCGCTCTCAGCGCAGACAACAAATTCATTTACAGCGCCGATGACATGGGTAGTGCTGTGTGGGTTCATTCCTATGATGCTGTCAGCAACAAGGTGTCCACGATCCAGCAGCTGAATGTTACTGGGCAGCCGAGGCATGTTACCGTCCACCCGAAAGGATCTTACGTCTATGTGGTGCTTGAAATTACCAATGAGGTGGCTGTCTTCAACAGAAATCCAGTCAGCGGACGTCTCTCTGGAAATACTACTTACTCTCTTCTTCCGTCTGGTGAGCAATTCTTAGCATTTGATATAGCCTTTTGCTTACGATATCAAACAGGACACTCTAGTACAGTGACATACTGGGCCGATGAAGTCATTCTCTCGGTTGCACAAGAAGGGAGCAATCCAAAGTATCTCTTCGCATCGACTCGCGCTCTGAATACCACCACCGAGACGGGTTTCGTGTCTGCATTCTCCCTCGATAGTGTGACGGGCGCAATCAAGGATAGGCTCTTCTTGTTGCCGACAACTGCGTCTGGGGGTGGTTCCAATGCAGTTTCTCCTGCTATTTTCTCGGAGCAGTACTTCGCGATTGCAGATGCAGGAGATAACTTCGTCGAGGTTTGGAAGTTGAATGAAAGTGGCACTACGGCCTCCATGGTGGCTCACTTGGATATTGATGAAAGTCCATCAAACATCGTCTGGATGGACTAAGTGGGCGGAGCTGTCTGGCCGTGCACGCCTTTTGACAGTAGAGCTGGAGGATAACCAGTAGCCGAACAAAGCCAGACTGGGTAATAAGGATAATTCATGAAGGCTTGCAGGTATGGATAATAAGAGCTTGTTACAAATTGTTAGCAGTTCTAAATTAGGCGGTTTAAAAAGTAGAAGGTTACTAGCAGAAAGTAATAGTTACCAGTAGTATAAGAACGTACTATCGAGCATTACCAGTTACTTATACATAATACCTCACTAGCATCTGCATAAAAATGTTGGACAAGTTAGGATCTCACTTTAGAAGGATTGGCTTCAGATAGGCGCTAGGTATGCTGCTATGATTTATCTGGCTCGATGCAGCCGCAAATCCGGGATCGAGCTTCAGGACTGAGAATATCTGACACTTGTTATCGCTGGTACTTTGCTCGCATGTCGAGTCAAATGCGTACTGTACATTGATGTATATGATTTACTCAGGGGCTCATTGGCAGACAGGGAAGAACTACAGTTTTGCACCTCCACCGGTCAGTTTCGCCCAGTCCGCTTTGTTGAAGTCAATGTATCCTTCCTCCCAAGGAGGCAGCCAAAGGAGCCGGTCCTCCATGCCGTCGCTCACCTTGGTGCCCACCTTGTCCGGATCCACGCCCTCCTCGCGTAGCGGCACCTTGTTCTGTTTATGGTTGCCGATATGGACTGGGCTCTCAATGACACGCAGAAATACCGGAACTGCATATTTCGGCAGTTTAGCGCGCGTATACGCCGCCAGGGCTTTGAAGTCGAAGGTCGCTTTTGTCTCTGGGGCAAGCATAAGCGCGGCGCACCCGGCTCGTCCCTCGTGGTGGGGGACTTTTACCCCATAAACATTTGCTTCCTGGACACCCGGGAAGCAGCCAATCACTTCAGCGACTTCGGCAGTTGCTCTGAATTCGAGTTAGCCTGGATTTGAGGGAGACCTGGAGTTGAGCAGTGGAAGGCCGGGGGGGTGTATATCAAGGAAAGTTCAGCGTACACATTCTCACTCTTCCATCGGAACGTATCACCCAAGCGGTCCACAAAATACCATCGCCCGTCATCCTCGCGCCGCAGCGCGTCTCCAGTCCGGTAGTACAAGTCCCCCGTGCGGAAGACGTCGCGGATGAATTTCTTGGCCGTGGCTTCCGGGTTATGCCAGTAGCCCTGAAAGGATGTTTCGTTGGGGATGGCCACGAGCATCTCGCCGCCCTGCTTATAGGGTGGACGGGTGGCGAAGCCGGTCCGGGGATCACGGATGATGTCGCCTGTCGTCGGATCGACTTCCACGGGCACAAAAACGTTACGCAGCATCAAGCGTGACAAGACTCCATGATGGCCGACGCTGTTAGCAGTATAAGGGCCGTTGTTATGGTTATAGAGGCTAAACATTCCCTCAGTGCTGTTAAAAAATTCCATAATTTCCGCGACTCCAAAGCGGTCGCGGAACCGTTCCCAGACGTCTGGGCGAAGTCCATTGCCATACATACAACGAACTCGGTGATTGCGGTCGTCTGGTGACGGGGGTGCTGCGAGCAGGTACCGAGCTGCTTCACCGACGTAGACGATATATGTCGAGTCCGAGTCGCGGACGTCACGCCAGAAGTTGCGGACGCTAAACTTACGGCCAATAGCAATCCTAACGCCAGTACACAGTGCAAACATAAGAGATAGACCTCCTGTACCATGGTACATTGGCATGGCACAGTACCAGCGGTCGCCATCAGGGCCATCCCTATCGCCCGTCGAGTGGCGCCGTGGACTCTTTCCCGTGTAGAAACGGGCCATGGTGAAAGCACAGCCCTTAGGTTTGCCAGTGGTACCGGAAGTGTAGATCAAGATGGCGGGGAACGAGCCTTGCATGTCTAGGGCGTACTCCATGGGAGGGAAGGTGGCTGGATATGTCGAAACAGACGAGCAAAATACAGAATCCATCATCACAAGCTCCATACCCAGTTGCCCTTCGAGAATTTCCCTCGCGGCTTCTATCCGCTGGCAGCATTCGGCATCGTTATCGACCAAAAGCAACCGGGTCCCGCTGATTTTCAAGCAGTGGAGGAGCGCATCGTCCGCGAGATGATAGTTGATTGCCGCAGGAGCACAGCCAATACTCCAAAGCCCGAGCCATGCGAATAGGTACTCAGGGCAATTTTGCAGATAGAGTCCGACGAGTTCGCCTGGTTTTACACCCATAGAGAGGAAGAGGTGGGCATATTGGCAGGCTAGACCCTGGACCTGCGTATAGGTGTACGTGCCCTCGCGCGACCAGACGCAAGACATGCTTGGGTACTTCTTCGCGGTCTCGGTGAAGAGGAACCAAGGGTTCCCACGGCCGTTGCGAACTGCATATGATTAGATCATTCAAACTTCTGAGAGGCAGAGGGGGACCGACCCGCCCGCGCATATTCGCGCTCGCCTTGCTTTACAGACATGAGATTGGACACATCCTTTGTGACATGGAACTTGGCATTGAGATACGCGACAAGCGTACTTGCCCCTGCAACGCTGGCAGCAATAGAACCTAGGAGCAGAGTAATTAGTCGGACATGGCCAAATTATTCCAGAAGCAAGACATCGAGGGCTTACCAATATCCATTTTGGCAATTGCAGGCTAAGGATGGTGTTGGGGAACAGAGACAAGATGGATGATAAGCGTCGTGATAACGGGTGCAGGGCAGGTCTTTACTGTGAACAGGCCAACTGGGAACCTCGGGGGACTCCTCCTTTTCCCTTTTAAAAAGCCGACGGTGCGACTGACAAGTGCATCCTGCGCCGGGTCCGAGGTTGATTGTCTCAATTTCTTGGCCCGCGGTCAACTGTAAACTGGCATCGGAGTTCGTTTGCCGACATGACTTTCATCACAGCTTCATTTCCAGCCGTGTCGGCTCAGGATCTCCGCTGGGAAGAAAACGAAGATGAGCGCAAACACCATGTATTCACTCTCCGGTGGATGTGGGTATTGTCTTTCGAACCGTATCTGCTGTGACCGATTCGAAGGCGAGCTGCCATGCCTAACATGTCCCGAATATAATATCGAATGTCGGGGGCCCGAATCATGGTAAGAATGGTAATCAACCACGACGGTGTCGCAGGACTAACCCAAAACTCAGTGATTTGAGGCCAGAGCTGGACGAGGGACCCGACTCCCCTGCGGAGGATACCATCCGTAAGTAGAGGACTTATGGCCGGCCGAAGGGTGCTAAACTGAAAATAATCAGAGACTCCAGAGGTGTACACAGACAGTCGCTTCGAACTCACCGATGATGCTTCATTCCCCATCCACTGGATGGCTCCTCTTGCTAACTGCAAATTGGTCGCTCACAACCTCCTTGGCTTTCCTGTCCCTGGCCTTCCTGATAGCATCCCACCGGCCTACGAGTCTGCTCTGCCGCCTTTCATCCAGAGACTGCCCGTCAATCTCCCCCACAAAGATATTTGGTACCTCGCAGAAGAGGGTGTGTTTGCTCTTCCTAGTGACAGCCTACTGAAAGAACTGCTCAAGACATTTGTCCTTCACGTATATCCTTACTTGCCGGTCTTAGACCTTCCACCCTTTCTAGAGGCAATCGCCAACAACGACGGCAAATCCCATGTCAGCCTCCTCCTGTTCCATGCTGCCATGTTCTCGAGCATCGCCTTTGTTGATCCCAAGTATATACACAGCGCGGGTTATACCTCCAGAAAAGACGCTCGTCAGGAGTTCTTCCGAAAAGCACGGGTAAGCATGCCTCCATTACTGAAGGCTTAAATCTCATGTCAGATGCCAGATTCTGTACGATCTCGACGTGGAACAAGACCGTATTGTGTTAATACAATCCGTCCTATTATTGACCTACTGCCACGAGACCACATATGATCCTAAGGATTTCCGACACTGGCTAGAGATAGCCCTTTCACAAGCTGCCTTGGTTCCATTTCCAAGTGATGAACACTGGGCGAGCAAAACCACGTCGCGAGGTCTATGGAAACGCATCTGGTGGTGCATATACACCCGCGATCGACTTATTGCTCTGATTCTCCGCCGGGCAACGGTTATCGAGGAAGCAAACTTCAGCATGCTGCTGCCAACTCTTGCTGACTTCCCCATCCAGCAATATCCTACCCAGGTGGTTAAAAAGCTAGGATATTGCGAAGTCCTGCAACGGATTGACTACCAGGAACAACTGGCGCAAATCTTTGTCGAGAAGACTAAGCTCTGTTGTACGATTAGCGGCATAGATATTCTAACCACAGGGGCCTCTGCTTCTTCACCATCTGTATTCATACACTACATTAACGCCCTTAATGGTTGGCAAGCCAACCTGCCATCAAATATCCAGTACAGGGCGCCTTCATCGCAGAGTCTATCTGAAGGGGAGAAGGCGCTATTCATGTATCGCGCCTGGCTGAAGATGATATTCCTTGCGGCGTCTAGAGCCCTACATCGTCACAATTCGATTTTCTCGAATGCGGAAGAGTTTCAAGAAGCCGGCCTTCAATCCATAACACAATCAATGGCAGGAATTGCAGAGCATCTACATCAGCTTGATCTCGTCTCCTGTCTCCCAACCACAACGGTGGGACTACTCATACCAGTCCTGGCAATGCACCTTATGAATATCCGGTCAGGAATGCCCAACCTTTGGAATAATGCGTTCAAGTCGCTGTACCAGTGCATAAAGATACTTGAGGAACTAGGAGAAGTGTATATAATGGCGGAGTCCATGGCAACATTCTTCCAGTCCACCATTTGCGGTGATGAGAACAAGTCAAACTCGGACTCAGTAATTGAGCGGGAATTTCTAGAAAATATCTTGACATCGGCTGAGCTAGAGACTTTCTCGCATCTCGTGTGACACATGCAGTACGGCGCTTCATAACGCAGTCTAGCCTTCAAATAGAATCGATTACATGGACATGTCTTTGAGGCCAGCGAGCAGCAGGTTTGGTCCATATTTTCAGCGCCTATTAAGTTCTAAAATACGTAGAGAACCACGGTAGACCTCCCTCTTGTGCGACCATCCAAAACGAAAAGCAACGACACAACACACTCTCTTCTGATGATGTTGCTACGGCGTGTTCCTGACTCTACTATATCTGCTAAAGCAACTGTCCCAGTTGAATGATAGTGTCTGCCAAATCATAGTCGATAAAAGCAACACTCATCACATCATCACCCAGGAAGATCTGTCTATTGGTACGGGTATGTAGCCCCTCCCCAGATACGAACAAGCCGAACCGCAGTGTGCCACATTCCTATGGGGCTTTTAGCTTGCTGGTTCACTTTCGGAATAGAGACCAGGCATTGGACATAAAAGAGGACTGGTTGCTCTCATCCCTATAGGCGGTTCAACCGAGGTTGGCCGGTTGATCGTCCGCGACCCCAAACGGCGAGCACCCCAATCACCACCATTAGCATTCAATCCAACTATTCTCTCCCTCCATTATATGGCAGTGCACTTCCCCACTCGATTCGACGTCTACACACACATAGCACTCTATCGATTGTCTTCAAGGCCGCCATTTGAAGCGACACACCACACTCACGTGATCGGCTATTGAAGGAATCATGGTGGCCGAGGCACTCGTTAACCACCCAGTGCTGGAGCACTGGCTGCGTTTCATCGCGACTACTTGTGCGTATCCTTGGTTTTAGAGCTCCCTTTTGCAACAAGCACCTCGAATCAGTCCCAGATTCCCAGGAACAGACGGCGGGGAGCCTGGGGTGCTATGGCATGATACATATTCAACTCCACCGTGTTACATAGCCCATATAACAGTGGAACAATCCACCACAAACGAGCCAACCCACTTAGCTAATCCATCGAGTCCTACGCAGTCGCGCGCGACAAGGTGCTCCGCACGATCCAGTACTTCTCTCGCTTCTATGCCTGGTACCTGTACCGTTTGAACAAGCCGCAGTCGGCCATCGACCCCTACAATTCCGTGAAGAAGCAGTTTGGCACCACCCGCAGAATATTGCGCATCGGGAAGTTTGCCGAGCACTTGAAGGCCGCCTTGATCGCTTTGGACCACAAGAACGTTGCCGATCCGGTCCTGCGCTACCTTGCCGTCGGCCGCCAGCTGGGCTATGTCGGCTACCTGACCCTCGACACAGTGACGGTCATGGACGCCGTTGGGTACCGCAAGCTGACGGGCGTGAAGCGCATACAGGAGGGCGCTCACCGGGCTTGGGCGATGGGACTGGTGTGCAGCGCCGTTGCGAATGTTTATACGCTGTTCCGCCTGCAGAAGGAGGAGAACACTGTAGATCGGAAGGAGGGTGAAGGTCTCACTGAGGTGAAGAAAATTGAGAGGTATGTTTGAGGTATTTACTGATTGCAGGAATATTATAATTATCTAGTCCCCCTTTTCCTTGTCATGTTCAGTGGTCGTGCTAATCGTCTGCTTGCAGGCAGCGGACCGCCACCCAGTTACGGCTCATCTCCGACCTGTGCGATTTGACCGTGCCCGCTGCTACCCTGGGCTTTACCCAGATCGACGATGGCCTGGTCGGCCTCGCTGGTACCGTCAGCTCGCTGATCGGTGTGTGGTCAGAGTGGCACAGGGCCGCATAAAGGACCCCAACATACCGGAACGGTATTGAGGGAGGCGGACTGTAGAGCCCGGCCAATATGGGAAAAATGGTTCTCTCATACTGGTGGAAACAGACCGAAAATAGCAGGTTAGAACAAGGGGACTCGCAATATCCCTCGTCTTGCCACGGTATTCTCTGCCGCTTATACTCTTGATTGCGTTCGTCAAGAGACCTGTACATCCCTCTTCTTTTTCTTTTCCGTGTGCTTTCGTGTATATCGCAAATCTTATTCTGCCATCCTGAATGAGTACGTGTGGTGCTTAAATTGAAGTAGATTTTATTCTCCATAACACAATGAGTTCAGCACCGCGTAGGTATTTCATAGCCCCGTCATTATGAGGGAGGTAGGTACTTGGCGTTTGATCATTGACTCAATGTTCAATATAGTGACAAACAGGTTCAAATCCAATAAGTTCCATTTCCCAACATGAGCCGTCACTGGGAAAGAAATTCAACGTTTGGCGATTGATAGATCCCCCACGCCGCCACCAATGCAATCAAAAAACAAAATGTTAGATGCCAATCAGTTCTTCAGAAGCCCTACCAACTAAATATCTCCGTTCCCTTTCGAAGTGGAATTGGTCAACAGAGGCGAGCTTAAACCCTAGCGGGTTTAATTAGCATGCATGCAAGTATCAGAGACAAACTATATTCGACTTACCATGACTAAAAATGGATGGACAAGGTCTGGTTGTGTCGCATATTAGAGATAAAACATAGCGTTTGCCATTGCGAAGAGCCTTAGCTCCTACAGGGTTAATTGCCTGAGCGGCGGAGGTCACGGAATTCCCTTCTACTCAATGGAATCTACGAAGTGTATGGAGTATCTGATATGGGTTTGGGATATGCCCTCCGGTGGAAGTTCATTAGGGCTTGCTCGCAGGATTCTCGTTGGCTTTGCTTATCTGGATTCTTATATTCAATGGCTGAGGCTGCAAGTGCTTCAAGGCCTAGGTAATTGCGAAATCCAATCCTCCACAGTGTGGTTGTCGATAAGTCGGACTCGTCAGGTGGATTATTGCAAATGGCCGTCATATAGATCCGATCCTGGTAGGCGTCTCCTGATCCCTTGATCCCAATGATTGAATTTCTGGACTAGCAAGAGGTCGCCGTCAATACAAACGTGGCGACTTCGAAGGAGAATGCGGGAGATACAGGTCAGTCAGCAGAAACCTGAGGTTACAACACCATAGATATGAATACCCCTTGGGAACGGAGGGTTAGCAATCAGAGAACAGTCGAGGACGTCGAACCAACCGATGATGTCCCTCTGCCTGGACCTATGTCGTCCAGGTGAGAGCCTCCATGCCCGGAGTAGATGAAGGGTCGTCGCGCTCCTGGTCATCGAATGGGTGCTTGCGGTTGCTTTTGAGCTCTATGGTATGCGGGATCTTGATCTTCTCGGCTGTGAAACCTCTAATGCTCTTCCCAAATGAACTTCTGGTCGCAAAGACGGCATCGTCAACCACTGTGCTTTTGAGTCCCAGGACTTCCTCCTTGTCCTCGCCGTCTCCGCCATCGGCGGTATATTGTTTTACGGTGTCAACGGATTCTATCAATTAAAGCCTCGTGTTACTCGCAAGTGACCCAATCAAGGTCACCACTTACTTGGGGTGTTTTCTTTACGCTAAAGCAGGATAGAGTAGTGACGTGGAAAGACGTGGAAACTTGCACTCAATGTTTGTGTGCTCATGGGCATCCTGACGGCCTCGTACCTTTATCGAGTATCTCAACCATTTTCGAGTCATGTTGGTCCCCTCTGTCGCTTTGTTGGCAGTATTTTCCGACTCAGTAGTCCTAGCGACAACATCACCGCGGGCCAATATTACTGGGCTTGGGGTTGGGATTGGATTGACGACCGTTCAGTCAGAAATACGGTGGTATTCATTGTAGACCGTTCAATCCGTTATATTCTTCTAATTGATGATTGTGTATATGTTTGTATGTGTCTCTCGGGCACCAAGGTAGTATATATTGCTTATACCACATGGCACATTGATAAGGACTGGCTGATTATGACAACTCCTAACAGCCCCCGTGTATACGTGTAGTATGAAGCTATAGCAGCTACAGCTTCGCCCCCCCAAGTAACCACAGCGCCGACGAATCTGCCTTGACTGTTTTACCCTTGCTGCCTTTCAGATGCCCACTCACATCTTCGTCCTCCTGCACTGCCTGGGCGATGGTCCAGGTTTTATGCCCGTTACGGGAAATACACCACGAGTGAATTACCAGGACTGCTGCGGCTCGCACGGGTTTCCGATAGCGTACGGTGAGCTGGGCGGTATAAGTTGGTCCAGCGCGCAGGACCTCTGTGCCATACGCGGGCTTATGGAAAGCCCTGGCCAGCGCCATGGTCTCGTCGAACAGCGTTGCGATGAGCCCACCATGCGCTGTACCCACAATTCCGCTCACGCCTGGCGTCCCTAGCGACACTATCGTTATCGTATCCGGCGGTCTCTCGGGGGTAAAAGGTTTCTTGTCGTATTCCAGTGCGCCAGCGGGCGGCGTGGGCGGTAAAGCCGCTGTCACCGAGCTGAGGTCTCTTCGCCGCAGCGTGATAAAGAATGGCAATGTCTCAGGAGTACTGAGCGTGCCCGCCAGGAACCCATCTTCGTCTGTCGGTTTGCTTTGTCGTCGCTTGGTAAGCGCCGGGACATATTCGCTGTTCTCAGCGCTGGCAGCGGTCAAGAGGGATTTGGCCCATGGGTTGCTGCTGAAATGGTCCCATTCTGCGGCTGTGATGGAATATTCAGCCATCGTCTATTTTGTATATTTCCGTCCGGCGCAGCGATGGCGCGATGCTGGGTGGCACGTGGATAACGTCACCTTCTCGCAGCAGGGATTTGTATGAGCAGATGCCTTGGTCATAGAATCATGACGAGCCATTTATTTGTGCTGGCATCTCAGCTCCCCCACCGAGTTCGAGTA
This sequence comes from Penicillium sp. CF05, assembly GCA_002916455.1. Lineage (NCBI taxonomy): Eukaryota > Fungi > Ascomycota > Eurotiomycetes > Eurotiales > Aspergillaceae > Penicillium > Penicillium sp. CF05. Next base: position 18,170 of record PKQL01000012.1, read on the forward strand.
CAGAGTATAGAGGAAGAGAGCGGTTTTCGGCTAACGGCGCCATGGGCCTCGGCTGTGGTGCTAGCGTATACCCCCGACAGGAAGCAGGGCAGAATGCTCATTGCTCAGGCGTCTGCCGAGGCTGCAGTGCTAAGCCTAGCCTTACATCTAACTATATCACAAAAAGGATCGCTTCTGATTTCACAAGCCAACTTTCTCCAGCCAGGACAATAGATCAAGCCTTTATCTACTCGGAATGGCATCCAACTCTGGCCTCCTTTCGATAACAAGTCCAATATTGACGATGTTTTCTTTTCCTTGCAGTTATGACAAGAGCTAGACGAAGCAACGATGGTCTACGTCTACAATGGGCACGTTAATTATGGCTCGTTCTTATTAAGAAAAACAGCTCAAAGCAAGAATAGGATCCGATCCTTCTGAAGAGGCAAGGGAATTTCGGTTCCTTCCAATAGTGTGGCATGGAATACATAAAGTGAGTGGCTTGACTCTATTAACATCGCAAAGCCGCTCATACCGGTGAGTTATAATTGACGTTAGAACAAGCTGTTAGATCCTTGTAGAACCGCCAGGTTGGAAGGGAATATGCTACTTGAGAGGTAGCTATTTAGCATTAAATCGAAGTCGTTTTGGTCAGGAGTCCGCATTATGTCTGACATCAGCTGATCGGCTTCAACCAGACCGAGATTCTCTTGCCCGCCGTCACAAACCGAGCCCCTGTTTGCAACGAGGTAGTGGCCACCATTACCTCCTGGGTAGCTTGCAGGGGCTTCGGTACTTGGCCCTGGGTGAATTGATTGCTGTGCATGTTGAGGGTCAATATCCGAGACCTGTTGTAGTGAGTGAGGCGGGCCAGCGTCGTAGGATCCGGTTTCAGTGAGATTTTTCATCAGGTTAATGAAAAGACGTAGAATCCACCCAGCCACAGGCCATCCCTTTGCAAGCTCACTCATTCCTAGGATACACTGGCGAGCTCGATTTTCAGACAGCTGCTTCTGGATTAAATCGTTGCTCCTAATAACAAGGGCGTGAATTGACAGGGCAGCAAAGATTGCCGGCACTCTAAACCGAGTTAGTCGGTGTTTGGGAGACTGTGACCTCGGTGAAAGCCTGGACTTACAAATGCAGCTGTCCAAAGCCTAACGTCCCCGCAGATAATAAGTCTTCCACAATCCTGGTGGTGGAGTCCGCTGCAGCTCTCGCTTTCCTGTGAAACGATGCCGACATTTCTGCCACAGGGCTGCCCTCCCTGTGTCGAAAAAGCAGAATCTGACAGTTGCTAGTGGTATGTTAGGGAAAGCACCAATACTCAATCCCTGGATAACTTACTGATAACTTGCATATAGCATACAAGACCAGAAAGGTGCACCAAGTGTCTCATCAACAGGTGCCCGACAAAGCTCTCGGGGAAGATCTCTTTCCCAGCTGCAAAGGTACTCGTTCAGACGGTCCGTCGAGTTGCTCCTGTGTGTAGCCTTGCGGGGTGCAAATTCATGGTTGAGAAGCATCCCCACTGTAGTATATCAAAAATGTTAAACGCGGTGGGAAGCGGACAACAGAATGATCCTTCACAGGGGCACTTACATATAATTGCAAGCCTTGCCATCTCAATGAAATAAGATCTCTGGTACTCATATTCTGTAGAAAGTAGTTCGCTATTGGGTTCGTGATCGACAAGAAAGTCATGCATGCCAAGCATTTCAACATCGCAATCCTCGTCATTAATGCGACAAGGCCGACCAAGAGACGCGGCCGCGTGACGATCGCGTATCTAGGTTTCGTCAGCGTGAGGCAGAAAGATCGAAGAAGCTGTACTGACGTAGATAGACCACCATATCCTTTTCCATATCGATCGTTGTCGCTCCGGCATTCCAGCGTTAACAGTCCTGGTAAAGAGTGAGGTCCCATTCCATATGGTGAAGAACGAGGCTGAAAACAACATACGATCGATGCATTCCTAGAGTTTGAGCAAGACCGATAGCAGCACCGAGCCAATGCCATGTATCCTTCTGATCCTCTGGGCCTTCCCACCAGAATGCTAGGAGAAAAAGCACCGCCGCAAGTTTCTCCTTGCTCTTCTCATAATCCATATCGTAAAGAGCTTTCGCACGAAGATAGAATGCCCTCCTAGCACTGAATCTGTTGCCAAATCCAGCACGCTTCAAGGTATCCTCACTGCAGATGATTGAGGAAAGAAAGTAGATGGTATGCTGAACCAGCAAAGACGATTTTCGGTTGCGATATAAGGAGCAAAACTCCTGGCGATCAAAAACGGGGTAGGCGGGATGGACACATTCGAAGAAAAGCCGAACGAGCTGGTCGCTTACATCTTGCGGCGGCAGCGTAAATGCGCCATGCATATTGAGATACGCGAGAGTGGCCGGGTCTGAGGCCTTTAAGCCCTCCGCGGCTTCCAGTGCATGTTCTGCGACACGGTTCGGGATTGGATAGTGAAGCTTTGGCTGCGCAGACGGCGCAGATAGTGACCGCACAATGAACGCGAGACTGAAGGAATCACCCATGTAATAGGACCGGACATTTCCGGTTGAGAACCCCGGGGATGCGACATCCGGCGCAGTTTCCGCAAGTCGAGTGTAGAGCATTTCTGGGCCTTCACTCGCGTCGTATCGTTCAACACTTTCGGGAAGTATACTAGAAGACGTGGGTGGGCTCGGTGCCTCAGGCGAAGACGTGCGCTGCACTGGGGAATTCGGTTCCTTGTGCGAGGAGTGCGCAGTGGAAAGACCTGAGCCTTGATTTGGCTCGCTCAACGCCGGGGTGCAGGGGGCGGTATTGCTGGCTCGTGTGGGTGCGGGCTTTTTCCTGCATTGGCTCAACATAAATAACGGGACAACGGGATGGCTTCACAAACAACATACTTTCCTCGTCGCGTCTCGATTAACTCACAGTGCACGCCCCGCAGGCGACACTGCCAGCACGGTCGAACGTCGGAAGCATCGCACTTGACCCTTCGGCGGTGGCAAGACTTGCATGCGATCTTGGCCCGTTTGCCCAAGCCCTTTGCTGGTTGGCCTGGTGAGGACATGGGTGCCCACGGAGAGGATGAGGTAAAGAGTGGTGCGGTCGTCGAGGATCACCGTGCGGCAAAGAGAGCGCGAGCTGGGATGTCCAGGAGTGATGGCCTCGGCCTACAACGCCATCGTTCCGAGTCTGGGGTCACGCGGGGAAGGATCCGGGGAGCACGGGGGAGAGCGAGAGACCCACTCTCCTCCCATAGTCGCCCCTCCGCCCCCGCCCGGTTGCTGCTGCAGCTCTCATGCAGCAGGTGTGGGGCCTGCGTGGAGAACATCCGTCCTCTTTACCTCGGCGATTCAACCACGCGCTATCCGGACCAAGCTACCGGCTACGTACGGTACGAATATGCCCCTGCGAAATACATAAAGAATTTATACCCTGCACGGGCCTTTGTTAAATAATGTGGGTGCAAGTGGTCCCGCTTATATACCGAGAATGCCACCCAGGCTACGACAAGCCAACTTCTCCATGATGGTAGACGCTACTGTGACGAACGGGTCCATTCCTGGCGGCGTGCATAGCGACCCTCCGGGATACACCGTCAAGGAAACGCCTCTGGGGACTCCTCGCCCGCTCCGAGTGATCACAATAGGCGCTGGCGCATCCGGCCTAAACCTTGCTCGCCAGATCGACCTGCACATGAGTGATGTGGACTTCACGATCTACGAGAAGAATCCAGATGTCGGAGGCACCTGGTACGAGAATCGATACCCGGGTTGTGCCTGTGACATTCCTTCCCACAACTATCAATTCACGTGGGAGCCCAATCCAAATTGGTCGACGTTGTGAGTTGTCAATCATTGTTGCCCCCGAGCCGCATCCCACTGATGCTCCTTCAGCTATGCCCGTGCTCCCGAAATTCTAGAATATTTCCGAGGTGTGGCCCGGAAGTACGAGCTGTACCGATACATCAAGCTTAGCCATCGCGTCATTGCCGCGGAATGGAATGAACCTGAGGGTATCTGGCAGCTCCAAATCGAAGACTTGACTACCGGAACTGTCTTTGAGGATGCGTGCCACTTTATGATCTCTGCATCGGGCATCCTGAAGTACGTACGCCCCTGGCCTTTCGACCGGACTTCTGGGCATCGCGGTCATCACGGCTCTGTATACTAATAACGGTTGATAGCAATTGGAAGTGGCCCAATATACCGGGCTTGCATTCGTTCAAAGGACAACTTATCCATAGCGCTGCGTGGGACAACAGCGTCGACTGGCGTGGAAAGAAGGTTGCAGTTCTCGGATGTGGCTCGTCTGGAGTGCAGATTGTACCGACCCTTCAACCTGGTAGGTGCCATCAGTGTCGATCGATGGCTTGCCTTGGTTTCTAACCGTTGCCCACAGAGGTTGAACACCTCACAACCTTCATCCGTACCCCGACGTGGATCACCGCTGGCTTTGCGCAGAGCAAAGCTGGACCCGGAGGCGCAAACTTTGAGTGTACGTATCGCCTTATTATCTGCATCCGATCAACAACTGACATTCCCAACAGTCAGCGATGAGCAGAAACAAAAATTCCAGACAGACCCAGAAGCATACCTGCAATATCGCAAGGAGGTTGAGCAAGAACTTAACAATCGGTTCAAATTCGTACGGACAGCATGTTGATTGAAACCACCCATCGCGATTGCTAATACCGGGCGTTAGATAATTAAGGACAGCCCCGAGCAGGCCGAAGCCGTTCGATTTTCCATCGCCGAAATGAAGCGCAAGCTCGGCGAAGACTCGCCTTTGCTGGAATACATGATTCCTTCCTTTGCTGTTGGGTGCCGCAGACCGACCCCGGGCAACGGATACCTCGAATCCCTCACCAAGGACAATGTGCGAGTGGTCACCACGAGTATATTGGAGATTGTACCAGAGGGTATCAAGTTGGTGACAGGGGAGGTCATCTCTATCGACACCTTCGTTTGTGCGACGGGATTTGATATCTCCTTCCGTCCACGCTATCCTGTCCGTGGTCTTAATGGTATCACACTGGAAGAGCAGTGGAAAGACAAGCCCGACGCTTATCTCTCGTTGGCGGCGCCCAATTTCCCTAACCATTTTAGTATGAACTTTGGTCCTCAATATTTCGATGTCACGCTGACAGACCCACAGTGTTCCTGGGTCCTGGAGCCCCAATCGGGCACGGATCGGTCCTCCCCATTACTGAACATGCAACAAAATATATCGTCCACATGATTCGGAAATGTCAGACCCAGGATGTCAAATCGGTTGTCATTTCGCAAGAGGCTGTCGACGACTTCAACGAGCATATTCAGGTCTTCATGAAGCGAACCGCTTGGAGTACTCACTGCCGATCCTGGTTCAAGAACGGTACAGTCGATGGACCCATTGTAGCACTGCATCCAGGAAGCAGAGTTCACTGGTTTCACATGCTAAATGAACCCCGTTATGAGGACTATATCTGGCAGCGAGAGCACGCTAATCGGTTTTCCTACCTGGGTGATGGATTTTCTACCAAGGAAGGGAATGGAAAAGACACTGCCTTCTATTTCAATAACCCTAGTTCTGGCTTCGAGTTCATCGATCACCTGTGAGATTGTCAGTCGCATGTGCTGGGAATTTGATCCCGGTCAAGTTAGGCATATTCTTGCTTCGAGAAAATTATCCGCATCAGGGCCAGAACGTACTTAGATAAGTTGAAACTACTAGATTCCGTCCTCATTAGTCATATTTGAGCCTACCCTAGATTGCCATCACGATAGACACAGCGGTATTTTTGGTAAGAATACAACCAGTCCAGTCTCGATCCTGTTTCATTGCTACTGGGTCCCGTTGAAGAGTTACGACGGCTCATGTTTTAAACGCATCCACCTGTTTCTCGTTCTATCCCTCCCGTTGTTGCGTGCGCTTAGCATACCCACAGCGGCCACGTGGAGGATGGCACGTAAGTCGGCCTCTGTGCTTAGACTCAAACCTGAGGGCTGCCTGCGTCAACGCCCTCATACGAGGACTGATGTGAGGATCACCCGCGAGCAGGGACCGGCAGCTCGGGGTAGGTCTGGTGGAACGAGGCGATTTAACCTATTTTAGTTTCATACAGCTACTGATCCGAAGCACTATATAGGGCGTGCGCCTTGATATTTCACCTAGGCTCTATATGACAAGTTAATGTTACTCGGCACAGTTAAACGCTCTTCCACTCTTTCCTTCGCAAGGAGTTATTCATCTCGCCCGGTGACCGATCCATAACCGGGCCGGCCAGGAGGAAGTCCGAGGTTGAGTGAAATCTTTATACTGGAACTTCAAGTGAAGCCGCCAAACTCTTGAGAAGGCAGACTATGCTGCATTGAAAACGCCGAGGGTGTAATTCCCGGGAAATCAACACCGGAAAGGATCTGGTCAACACCCAGGTTGAGGAAACTAGGATCATTTCCGTCCGTGCCAGAATCTTGTCCCAGCCCTCTGAGAGGGCCCTCAGATGACGAAGCAGAAAGAAACCAGTCCAAATCCGTAGTCCAATCAATAGTAGGCAAGCTTGCGTAGTCCATCCACGTCCCGTCATGGCTGTTTATGGGGTTTGAGGTCTGTCCGAGGCCATTTTCGTCCAGAAAAATCGCGTTGCGGTTCATGATCTTCAACAAAACACCCTTTGTGTATTTTAAAGACGGAAAGTGATCTTCCATCAAATCAAGAATGTAGATACACGTCTTTAAACTATCTCGGTCTTCTACAAGTTCTTCATGGTGACCCTTTCCGGCCGTCAAAATGTCGAAGATTAGCGTGGTAGCAGCGATGAAGGACATCCGCCCGAAGATAATGGGGAATTGTTTGGGAACAAAGCGGTCGATGTAGGCTTTCAACACCTGGCTCATTTCCAGGGCTGCGGATCGGCACTTGTTTCGACAGATTGACGATACCCCGTCATGTCTGCCTCGCCCATTCGGGAGTTCGGGCCAGGTAAGACACGAGCGATTGCCCTCGAAGGCAACGAGCGGCCGGTATAGAACAATTAGGCAGGCGAGATACGTCATATGTAAGACGTAGACAGCAGGTGGCTTTCCAGCGTCCTGATTGTGACTGAAGCTGAGATCATCCGACAACTCAGAGTGCCATCTCGACAGCGTCTGGTCCAGTTCAGATACGAATTGGATCATATCTTCGGTGTACAACTTGTACCGAGGGCCGTTATATAAGTCCGTGATATTTACCTGGACCTGGCACAAGGCTGCCCAAGCCGCAAGCAAAGCCATGTCAGGCGAGGTATGGAGAGGGGAAATTGGAGGACAGCTAATATCATGTAGTCTGATACAGCTTGGTCGCCCAAAGGAGACACTCCATAGGCTGAAGGACGTCAGCAGCCGATCGGGTTATGAGTTCTACGAACTGACCTGTCATTAACGAAGGCGCCCCAGAATATCATTTGACGGTACTCCAGCTCTCTGCGGGTGACTTCACCTGTCTTAAGTAGAGGCGTCAAGTCTTGATGCAGACCTAACGCAAAGACCAGTCTGCAAGCAATGCCTATTTGAAGGTTAGAGCTCTTCATGCGCGACAGGGCATATGGCAGACCTACCGATGTACGTCCACCCTAAGCCACTCTTGAGTTGACCTGAAAGGCAAGCCGAGAGAAACAGCAACCCCAGTACAGTGTTATGATCAGGGCGCTCCAGCTCAGTAAATAGATGTTGCTTTGCCCGATCAAACAGAGCCGGCTCCAGCCTTTTTACCAATGGGTTGTCAGTCAGTGGCAGCGAGCGCAAAATAATGCAGTTTAGGAGGAAGGGTGAGAAATAGTGCGTCTTTCGGCCTTTGCGTACTCCCTCCATGAACAGTTCCCGGTCGTAGATTCGCAGAAACGAATGAGGATATTGCCAGAAGAGCTCCAGGAGATAATCCTGAAAGCAGCCGTATCCTGACAGCTCGCTGGAGAAGCTGCTTGAAGTTTCGGTGGGTGTTGATTCTGATGCCGTATCGGGTTCAAATGCGGTATGATGATCGGAAGTTACGCCATAATAGCGCGTAAGGCCATCCGCATCCATTTTCAAATGACCCGCCCAGCCATTAAATTTCTTGAAAACATCTTCACGATTAGATTTAGCAGTATCGCCCTCAGCTGGGCGTTTGAACACCCCGGACGCTGGTGCAGGGCTTTCCGCCACACAGTCCAGGTCGCTTTTTCGCGGGAGACCAGTCGACAGTGGTTGCTCGCCCAATGGGATAGAAGGATTTTCCACCGGAGATCCCGCGACCTCATGTAGTACGTTGCGGCTGGGGGCAGGAGATGGCGAGTATTCCGAGACAAGGTGACTAGGGCTGCGAGGGGCGACTGTACGAGGAGTTGAGCTGTGCGGGCCGCAGTACTCTCCCTCATAGGAACGGAGCTTCTCTTCCAGCTTTGAAATCCGCCCTTGCAGTGCCTGGACATAGGATTTCGACGAAGGCCTGCAGGCAACGTCAGCAGGTGGATGTACGAGAAGCTTAAAAACGCACCATTTCCGAGCGTCGTTCAGGACGAACCCGCACTCGATATTGAGTCTTTGGCAGACTGAACATCGAGTATTTGGATCGTTCGGATTGCCATCGCACTGCGGAAAGTATTGGGTAGTGTTCCTCTATCGTGTTGACTGGGATCCCTCTGACCTTCGACTTGCGCTTGCGACAAGCCACACACGCGGTAGAGGACCGATTCACGGTCCTGGTGCCTTTTTTCCTCGGATAGTCAGTGTTTTGTTGCATCAGAAAATCGCGTCTACTTCGGCGCATGAACATCGGCATCGAGGGTGTGCGAGTTGGTCAGAAAGGGTTTCCAGGCAGTCATGGAACCCCACGGAGATTCTCAGATGGCTGTCGATGCGGGGTACAGGCGCCGTTTGGAATAGCCGAGGCCAGAGAAGAGCGATCACTAAACTAAGCAGAATGTAGGGCATCAACTGGCGGCCAGATTACGCTTTCCACAACCTCCATAACCCCCACAACCTCCACAACCCCCACAGGGCTTGCTACCATTGAGCTACCGGTGCGGTAATTGATTATCCCATTCGGTCAAGCCGCGGCTGGTCGGAACTCCGCCGACCACGTCGGCAGAATCCGACTGTTTCATATCCGAGACAGATGCTAGTGCGTCCAGCGGACGAGCGTCATTCTACTTTTCCGCCAAGACGCTCATCCACTTACGCATTCACTGCTCGGGGAGGAGGTTCTCCGATATGATAGGTTGACAGAATCGGACCTTCGTCATTCGATAATCGTACCGGTGCGTTGCTAGCAATTCACCTAGCGAGAGACTCAATGAATATAGCACCACAAAATATGCACAATCAAATGCCTATCAAGCCTGTATATGGCCTCGTTGATACTCTCTTGGGGGATTGGTTCCAACTTTGAATACTGCATGAATCAATAGCAAAGTTGAAGGAGAGGTACATTGATTACCCTAGCGTCGACAGTCTTGGTATATGTCTATGTACTGTTGCTGGTGCATGTAGATAGGGACTAGGAAAATACAATAGATATAGAATAGAAATACAATAGAAATAGAATAGAAATAGAATAGAAATAGAATAGAGGATGCTATAGAAATAGAATAGAGGATGCTATAGAGATACATCAGGGGATCTGTCCTTCTTCGGCGACTCCGGGAGGTGTTCCAAGGTCTTAATCCCCCACGGTCGCTCCTGCCCCAACAGTACTTAACTAGAGACATCCAAGAAAAATTACTAGAAAGATCATCCTGGAACCTGAGGAAAACTCCTCACTTGAGCAGAATACTACCTTGTAATAGTGCAGATGCTCACGGCTTGCCTAGTCAGCCAGAGCAGTAAGGTTTTTCACGGAAGGATCTGCCAGAGTTAGCAAATTGGTTATAAGGACAATTGATTGCGGATTTGAAGCATACTCGGATTCACGGTGGAACCGTCTTTGACAGAGGAGGTATCGATCGCCTGGTACACTGTTAGCTAATCCCAGGGCAGTAAACTGCACAGAAAAGACGCGTACCAATGTAATGTAACCAAGGACACCGTTAGTATAATCCTCCCCGTCGAGGGGTTCAGTATCAAGTAGCGTCATTGCGCCAGCTTCGAGAATCAGTTAGCACATGCTTTTCACTGCGCAGGACATACCATCGCGCCGGATTTATAGATTGTAAATGAACACAGGAAGTACGTACTCATCGATTCGGTCGTATAAATACCGTCGACATCATTGAGGGTTCGCTCAATCTGCGTGTGCGAGGCATAAGGTTGCAATGCCATTATTTGTTTGCTGAGCTCCTCAGCCATGAATAGCTGGCCGGTACTAACGATAGGGCCATGAGATAGAGTGCCATTTGATGTCACAGACCAGTCGGTGTGAACCTGGGCATGGATATGGATAGTACGATCAATCTACCAACATTAGTGACACAACGTTTGCAACCGAAGTTTTATCTTTGGACTTACGTAGAATCCAGGATACACAGTGGTAAAAGAGGTAACCCCATGCTTGTTTGTTGGCCACATTCCACGCAAGAAAGTTGAGTTGTCCGTTGAAAGCCACTATAGAAGTCAGATAATTGCACAACACGTCAAACAGGATAAGGCGGAGCAACGTACTGAGAGATCTCCAAGCCCATCTGTAATGTTGCTCAAGTCAACACCTGCCTCCTCAAACAAGATGTTGGCATGTATGTTCGGAGATAGGCCGGTGAACGAGCTATAAGAGCCAGTGGCATTGCAGTGCTAAAGTTGAATTACAAATATTAGCATGTAAATACCTGGATATCATGTAGTCCACTTACCCAGATGTCAACCAGCACATCAGGCAAGGGTTCGCAGGTGTTAACATCGATAACACCAATCTCCAGCGAAAGGGGGACACCGGGTTGTCCTTCTCGGATATCCTGGCGAAGGGTCTGGCTGTTGGGATAAAAGTATGGCCCGTTGCTTGCCTCCGGCGTAAGAATGCAGGATTCGTTCTTAATGAAATCGTACTTGGGAGCATGCGCATGGACGATATAATCAGTGATGCCAATATTGGGGTCAATGGACTTGTCCCGGCGACGGAGAGCATGGCTCTTCCTCTTCATCAGGCCAATTTTGTCGGAACATTGCGCAGCAGCCGCAGCTCTTTTCTGGTGTGCAACAGCATCCACGGGCGCATGAGGACCCGGGTGAGCTATATTACCATGTATTAGAATTTGACCACGAGCACGGTAATCAGTCACCTACCGTTTGCGATAGCTGCGAGCACGAAAAGAACGACAAGGTATGCGGCGAACATTTTGGGCTCGAAGACCTTGGACGCGAACATGTTGAGGAAAAGGCTTTTGATTGCGTTGAGAGTTTTCTAGATCCAAGGACCGACTCTTTATAGTCACGTCTACTGCATCATGGAGACAATCAGCGATGAGTAAGCGGGGAATCTCTCTACAACGTAGGACTCCAGGGCTCCACTGTGTTTCCACGTTCGATCAGTGGGGCCCGAGATTTGCAATCCAACTTATTTCACTAGCGTATTTCACCACGAGTGGATCACTAAACCCAACCTACTACTTTTAAATACATTTATCTCAACCAAAACACCATTAAATTAAATAAACTAAAATCATTATCTATCTAGATATACATCTATCGCTAGATCAACGTAGAGCACCTCCCTAACTATCCTATATATAAGAAATAGCTAATATTGTTATTACTATATATGGTAAAAGTAGAGTAGAAAGCACGCTTAGGAATCAATTACATTAAAAGGCTTGACTTTCTAAAGGCATCTATATAGGCTCGTAAAAGCGCTTTTTAATTAGAAGCTATTCGAAATAGCTTCGTAAGTGCTAGTCTAGTTCCACAAAATCTAGAGAGGGTGCTTAGTTAAATACTTAATTAGAGACTACTGCACTATTAGGTAGTCGATTTACTAATTTAGCGCCTAAAAAACCCTATACTACTATAGGTAGCTAGAGAAGTAGGTTTCTATAGCTAGAAAACTACTTAGGGGACACTCTTAAAGCGCTTTAGTACTAGAGGTCCGATTAGATAAGATAATCAAATATAACTAGTGAATTGGCTTTAAATAGGGCAGCTCTTACACGTTAAGAAATTCGTGATTTACGAGCTAATAAAAAATGAAAGGGCTAAAGATGGAAGGGCTCTACTAGGCAGCTAGCTATCACAGAGGCTATCTAGGAGGGCCTAGAGCGATTTCAGCATAAGAAGGAGGTCAATGAAGCTCAACATATGCTTTCTATAGATCTAGCGCTTTCCGTAGTTAGGCCACGCGTACGAGCGCTACCACGGTGCTCTAATTGTCATATTTAGGGACACATTAGGGTTAACGTATTTCACTACCGAGTGGCCACTACCACCGAGCGGCCATCTCTAAAACACATAGTAAATACAATATTTTATAACCTTATATTTCAACAACCGCGTTATTATATGATTTAACTCTCATTAGATAGCTATTGATAAGGATTCTTAACCCTATATATGAATTTCAAGAACACTGGAATGCTATAATATCATGGTATTAAAAATTACGTTGCTCAAAGCCAGAAATATATATAACGCAATCACAAAGTCATAAATACTTTCTAAACTCCCTTGAGAAGCTAGATGTCACCTAAAAAGCATTAGGCTATTAGGAAATCTCGATATAGACTACCGTTGTTGAAATATCATGTTGTAATCAATCGTGTTTACTATATGTTTTGGAGATGGCCGCTCGGTGGTAGTGGCCACTCGGTAGTGAAATACGTTAGATTCCTAATCCGCTTAGTAATTATTTATTATATCCGTGGACACAAATGCAATGGTTTTGTTGATAAAGGCCCTATTATTTAACCCAGGGGCAGGAATTGAAGCGGAGGCAGCGGCTCGGTGGTAAGTGGTGGCTCGGTAATGAAATACGTTACACGCTGGAAGCTAGTGTCAGTTGATACTCTAGCACTGTTAACTCACCGACTTCGGACAAGTCAACAAATGTCAAGAATAATGGTGTACGTCACGAATGAGACCTGGATGCAGCCGGAACCTGCGGCCCGGTACGGAGTGTGGTCAAGTAGTCAGGTAGTCAGGTAAGTTTTGCTTACTAGTAGCTATTGACGACCCCCCTATTCCGGAACCTGTATTTGCGCCCAGGTAGCGTCAACCTCCCGTTGCTTCCGCCCCACGAAGGGGGACACTGTGGCTTGGTCGAAGCTGCAAACGGATAGGGGTTCAAGAAGCCAATCACCGCAGGCTGGAAATCATCAACCGCAACAAAGCGGGGAGCCGAAGACTGATCTGCAATGAAGGCATCGACTAGCAATCCACGTTTTGGTATCCGTGGATTCTGGTTGGTCGCGAGTGATGAATCCCGCTTACTAAGTGGCCCCGAGCTCCTAGCTATGGAGAGTGAAGATGAGCCATGGATGGGGACATTGCTTAAAGTGGTTCAGAAATAGTCTATCATGGCTCAGAAATAGTTCAGCGTCGTCCAGAACCTGACCCACGCCCACTTTGGATACGTACGGAGGAATGCGACTCAGAACACAACCTGAAAAACGACCTTTTTCTGAACCATGACAAGGCAGATGCCAAGCATTTGTGCAGTATCTGCCAGACAATTATTTTCCGTTGAATATTATTGCCGTGGTTCAGGATTTGAAACTGCCGTCCGATGGTTCTCCGATCCAGGTTCTGAGCTACGGAGTATATTTCTGAACCACGCTGAGCGTTGGGCCCTCCATGGTTCATGTCATAGCTGAATGGCCCCGAGTTGCACAGTAAATAACGCTCATTGTTTCTTGGAGTGAATATAGTTCCATATGAAGTTTCATGTATACTAATAAAACCTCATCTGCTGGTCCATTATGGCAAGGGAAAAGCTATAGCCGGGTCATGCATATTTCACGCATATGTCTTGGTACGAACGGAAGATGTTGTCAATTACCAATAGACCATCAGTGGGGCAGATCTCCGATTACTAAGCGGGGTTTGCACATGTCCACATCTAAACTATCAAATGCTAATCAAAGGTATACGACAGATGCTCTCCTTTGGTTTTCATCGGCAGTTGATGCTACTAGGCGGAAACAATTCGTCTCATCATTTGCCCATGGGGGAGATGTATACTAGACAGACCAATTTTCCATGTCAGGATCGTCGCTCATGGACAAGATATATTTAAAGCTGCATCCCCTTCCTATACTCAATCTCTAAAAGCCGTCGCAACAGTACAAGATATCGTTGCTCTTCCTCTCTACGTTCATTATTCCACTAGACATTATGGTCCCGCTTGCTACTTTTCTTACTCTCGGCCTTGCTGGCTTATCCAGCGTAGCGTCTGCTCATCCTGGCCATGACGTCCGGAAGGAAGCAGCTGAGCGTGCTGCGTTTATGCAAAGCGCACCAATTGAGTCGCGTAGCCTTGGGCACTGCACTTCAAAGCTAAAGGCCCGCGGTACCGAAGACCTCAATATTGCTCGTCGGGAGAGTGCTGTCCATCAACTTCGCGAGGCGAGAAACCTAAGTACCGGTATGGCGCATCGCTCCTCGATTTACACCCAGCTATTCAATGCACAAATCAGGCTAATATATGCTCAGGAGCTCGCTATCTCAAGGCTCGTGATACCGACTCTGTGTTGGCCACGGATCACCATTCGAACTTGACTGGTGTCACCCCATTTACTGATCCTAGAGTCCTTTTCGCATCCGGGGGAACTTGCATCGTGCAGCCCGAGGTCACTCAGGGGCCTTATTGTAAGACCCACGGTTCTTTCATTTTTGCCAACAAATATCTAATCATATAAATACAGACATTTCGGGTGAACTGATCCGCAAGGAGGTTGCCGAAGACCAGCAGGGCGTGCCTCTGTTCATGGATATTCAGCTTATCGATACCAACACCTGCAACCCCCTACCCAACGTATACGCAGATATCTGGCACTGCAATGCTACTGTAAGTCTTCCATGGGCGACTGAAGATGCCGAAAATAGTGGCTGACTCTCCATGCTTCAGGGCGTCTACTCTGGTGTTGTTCAGGACGGCAACGGTGACACCAGCGACAAGGGTAACATTAACGAGACCTTCCTACGTGGTGTTCAACGTACCAACCATGATGGAATTGTGCAATTCCTGTCGATCTTTCCTGGTCATTACACTGGACGGGCCACTCACATCCATGGTGAGGCAACACAAAACTACATCGTCGGTGTCATCAGAACTCTGCTAATGATAAGATCTACAACGTAAGAGAGATCATGAAAAGGCAGAATACAATGTGGAATTGTACTGTGTGAGATGTGTAAACTACAAGATGGAAGAGAAGGGTAGTACTAGACTACATACATGAGAAGAAATGTCATGTGACATCAGGAGATTCAACACCCCCCACGATGGATGGCACATACATTGAAAATACCCCCCAGAATCCTTCACTTCCAGATGAAAAGCGAGCTTTTCAGGCCAATTGAAAATGGCAGATCAACCAGATGAATTGATAGGTGCAAGACCTAGCTGGTTGACAAACCTCTTAAACATGATAGAGGCTAATGGCTTAGTAAAGCCGTCGGCAGCTTGTTCCTTTGTTGAAATGTATTTGAAGCAGATTGATCCTGCTTGAACTTCCTGTCGTAGAAAGTGATACCGGACGGCGATGTGTTTTGTACGTGCGTGATACTCGGGATTTTTCGCGAGAGCAATAGCACTAGTGTTGTTAGCAAGAATAGTGATAGGCTTGTCTAGTAAAGGAATTCCATGCTGTGTCTTATGCATACGGAGTTCTGTCAAAAGCAAGATAAGCCATTTAGCTTCCTGAGCAGCTAAGGCCTGAGCAATATATTCAGATTCCGTAGATGATAGTGCAACACAAGCTTGTTTCTTGGAAGACCAGGAGATAGGGCCTCTAGCAAGATGAAAAACGAAGCTAGAAGTTGAAATTCCATTTGTGGAGTGCGGACTAACGTGATCAGCGTCGCAAAATCCATGAAGAGACAATGATGATGATGAATCACTATCAGATCGTGATTGATTAAGATCACGATGATACCAAATACACAAATCGACTATGCCTGCGAGGTAGCGGAATAGGCGTTTGATAGCCTGTTGGTGTTGCGGACCCGGATTGCGAGCGTGCTTTACAAGCTGGATAGCGGCGTAGGAAATGTTAGGCCGCGTACCAACCATGAGCCAGATAGCTTTTCCAACCTGCTCTTGGTATAGCTTGTATGCTGCGGGTGCGGCTGGTGTTTTCTTAGAAGAAGGAAGTAAGGGTTCTTTCTCATTGAACGGAGTCGAAATTGGCTTGTAGTTCTGCATACCGTATTGAAAAAGAAGAGTGTTGATGAACTTCCTTTGGGAGAGAGCAAGAGATTTACCCTGGCGTATGATCTCGATAGCCAGATACTCTTTGACAAAGCCTTTATTTGTGAGAATGAAGTGCTTAGAGAGCTGATTCTTAAAGGCCTTGATCACCTTATTCGAAGGTGAGAGAGCAAGAATGTCGTCAATATAGACGATGACAAAGATAGGAATAGAGCCTTTATCAACCTATTTAATAAAAATAGAGTGATTAGCATGGGTCTTTTAGAATCCTATAGCTAGTAAGGCGTTATGCAAAAGCATATACCATTCCCTGGACGCTTGTTTTAAGCCATAGACAGACTTTATAAGCAATCCAATCTTGTTAGATGTAGGAGATTTGGCTTGTTAAGATGAAGCTTTTGTAGAAAGTTTAGCTGTCTCCTTAGCTATTTTCTCAGCGCCGCCGGCAACCTGATTTTCCGGTAGTTTAATGAAGATTGACTCTTTGATGTTAGCATTTAGGAATGCAGTTTTAATATCAAAGTGGTGCAGCTCCTAGCTAAGAGCGGCGGCAATTGTATAGAAGACTTTGAAAGACATGGGTTTAGCTACAATAGTATAGACCTCGTGGAAATCAACGTCCTTGACTTGATTAAAGCCTCTCGCAATAAGGCGAGCTTTGTAGCGGCCGTCATCTTTTTTAATGTCAAAAACCCATCGAAGAGTGAGTGGTTTTCTCTTCGTCTTATTAGTGTCTCTGTTAACAACTTTCTAGGTGCCGTTTTAAATGTGAGATTCTAGCTCTTTTTGCGTAGTAATAAGCCATTTAGCTTTCTCTTTACAATTCATAGCGTTAACCCAGCCGTTAGGTATATAGCCAATATCGTTAGACGTGAGTTTGGAGGACTGAGATGGTTCGTCCCCCCCACTTTAGGTGGCTATAAAGATAGAGAGCAAGACTTTATTATTATCGCAAGTATAGAGAGCGGTTATAGTAGGATCCAAAGTAGTACTATGGGAAGCGAGGTGCTCCAGCATAGCACGGCTTGGCTTTTTAATCCTGGTTGATCTGTGTAGAGGTGGAGAAACAGGCTCTTCCTATGCCGGCTGGAGAGATTCATACAGCACATTTGGCAGTAAGGAAGGCATTTACATTATTGGATCTTGATTAGGGAGATCTAGATCTTGTTATACGTCTATAGGGTAATCATCCTAGGATTGAATAGGATCATCCTGGGATTGTCCACGATCATCAGGCTCACCCCTTTCCTCCGGCCCCACCTTTTGTCCCTCCACACTAGTGTCGAAGCCATTCGTGTTCGGTCGGTTTAGAGGAGAGGACTCGGCAGGCTGCTCGGTAGCAGGCTGAGGAAGAAATTCAATTAGAACGTAGCGAGAATCAGCTTATAAGTGATTCTTTAAGAACTGCTTTCTAGCATCTAGGTCTTCGGTGACAGCTAGAATAGAGACAGCTGGTGTCTTATTGAAAACGACATCTCGTGAGATGAGAATACGCTTTGTGGAAACGTTATAAATTTGATAGTGGCCATGCTGATTATAGCTAAGAAGATATCCCTCCGCGGAGTGAGGGTGTAGCTTTGTTTTGCGCTTGTCCTTTAGAATCATAAACCAGCATTAACAGCCTAGTGCACGAAGGTGTGAAATGTTAGGCTGATATCCGAAGAGCTTTTCGAACGGAGTGCATTCGATCTTCGAATGATAAATGCGGTTTTGAGTGTAATTGACTCCTTAGATGATTGGACCCCATAAATACTTGGGTATCTCGTGTTCCGACATGATTGAAACGAGGGGTTCCACTAGGTGCTTGTTTTTGACCTCGGGAATGCCGTTTAAACGAGGACAGTACGGCGGGACTAGGTCCCAGACTTTGCCTTTAGAAAGCAGATAGTCACGGAGAGGTTCATGCTCACTAGCGTTGTCGCTAGCTACCCTTTTAATAGTGAGGTTTAATTGGGTTTGCAACCATTGCTCAATTTGAATGAATTTATCAAGCAATTCCGACTTGTGTTTCAATAAAAACACCTAGCAAAAACGGGATGTATCGTCGGTAAACGTGACGTAGTAATTGTAGCCTCTGTAGGAAGCAATGCTGCAAGGACCCCAGATGTCAATATGAATTAAATCACCTGGTTTCGTGCGGATAGACTTGTTTTTGCCAAATGGTAAGGCATGGCCTTTGCCTTGCACGCAGGGTGCGTAGGGTCTGGTAAGAACACTCGATTTCTTAATATTCAAACCCTCAATATGATCCTGTGTTTTCTTAACACGGGCTTCGCCGGCATGACAAGCACGGCGGTGAGCAAGGTCCATGGTGATAGTAGCAGTCTTTGACTGAGCAGCAGCGGCATAGAGCTCTCTGTCTTCCGGAGACAACTTGCTAAGGTCTGGATTGGATTCCCCCCCCGGAGACGGAGAGCGGGAGACGGAGTTTGCCTGTACAAGGCGATAGAGGTGTGCAATGCTCCCATTATATGTGTGGAGCTAGTATTGATTGTTTTGCATGGTGGCATAAGCCTTGATTTCACTAGTTAACACAGCCTTGATCTCGGCATAGTCTTTGTAAAACGTGGTAACAGCACCTATAGCAGCAAGCTGCTTCATAGAGATGAGGCTGTGAGTCAGACTCGGTGCGTACCAGACTTTCTGGAGAACCATACCCCCTATGCGAGATGCCTCATGATCATATGATGATTGATCATGATCAGATGGTGATTGATCACCATCAAATGCTGCAAGATCAATGACAACCTCGCCATAGCCTTCGGCGTAGAAGACCTCCCCTGTAGCTGAATGAATTGGCAGCTTGTGGGTGGTGTATTTATGGAATACACTCTTGTAAGGAGTCATATGTGTAGAGCAGCCAGAATCCAGCATCCACTTGTTGGGATCTGGAGTATCTGTAGCTTGCTTCTTGTGAGAAACATTAGCTATAATAACAGTTGAGCTTATATGAAGCGGGGGTTTATCTGATGTCGATGTCGAGTCTATCGAGGGATTATTAATGTCGAGAGTAATGCCATCTTTGTTGACAACTATAAACGTAGCTGAACACTAGAGGTTTTGCATGGAGGTCGAGGCTGCAATAGCTGGTTTGTTAGCGGTAGCGGGCTCTGCTTTATTAGCAGATTCCTTTTCCTTCTTTTTAGGATTTAGGAAGTAGTCTTTGGCTTTGTGCTAAGTCTCTCGCTTGTGAAATGGATAGTATTGCGTTTTCGGCTTCTTGTCCTCCTTCTTGTCATCCTTGTCTTTGGATTTGTCCTTCTTCTTCTTTTTGTTGTCAACGGAAGCAACGTTAGAAGAAGCTTGCTGCTGTTGGAGCTGACGATCATTTCTAATTCGTCGTCCCTTAGAAGTAATGAAGTCCCTAAAGATGTTGTGAAGGTTTTTGTTATAAGACTAGTCATCGCGAATTGAGATAGTGTTTAGCTAGTGCTGGCAAGTAGTGTTGTTGCTGACTACGTGAAGAAACATGTAAATGGTATAGAGAGACGAGACACGCTGCTTTATCGGGAAAGCTTCTTATATCTCGGTGAACAGATGACGCCACTTTGTGACAAATTCTTCTAGCTTGATTCCAGCTTTGTACTTCTATATAGCCCACTTGGTGACTTTGTTGCTAATAGAGAAGAACGTCTTTGCTTCATAGAGAGCGCGTAGTTCTTCGTAAACAAGAGTGGCAGTGTTTCCACGACGAATGTAGACTAGTATGGTGGAATCTAGAGAAGAAGCAATGTATGAAAGAACAACTGCATTCCTCTAGTCCTATGCTTGCTGAGCTTTTTTATAGCGTGTGATAGCTGTTTTTGAAGCAGAAGTAGAAGTAGAAGCAGAAGTAGAAGCGGGAGTAGAAGCAGATGGAGTGTCGTTAATGATTTCTGTCACGGTATCTTTATAGGCTTTAGCATTAGAAACATCCTCTATGCTAGGAAGATTGGCAGGACGTTTGTCTTGTCTAATGAGAAGAGGCTAGTATGAAAGATCAATGCTATTAAGAGCGATCTCTATGCATTGTTTCCATGTTTCCTAGTTGGACTCGCCCTTAAGAGTAGGGACGAGGTCCGAGAACTTGAGGTTCGAGGCACCGCCTCGAGTGTCCGCCATAGTGAGGACGGGTATGGATCACTTGTTAGAAAGTGAGGTGCCGAGAAAGTTAAACAGGTTAATGTCGACAGGAAGGATAGAGACAGTGCTAGTCTCCGGTGAACGCGGGGTTCGTGAACGTGGGGTTTAAAGGTGAGATAAAGATCTCGATGGGACCGGGGTCCCCACTTCCTTAAGGTCGGAAGGAAAGGCTGTCTCTTATAAAGAAGAGACCGCGGAGATGAAAACGGCGATGAAAAACGGCGTATTCGATGATAAAGAGGTGCAAATAGATGAAGATCTAGATGCTGAGAGAGGATCTGTAAGGTGCAGAGATGAGAGAGTTGTATGAAGATGAAAACTCTGCTCGTGGGGTAAACAACAAACAAGCAAGGCGGCAGGCAAACAAGCCACCAAGGTTTAGACTAAGTAATCTGATCTTTGTTATCCACAATGAGATGATAATACCCGGCAGAAATCTCTGCAATAGAGACCGCCTATCACCCCTTACAGATCTCAGCAATGGCTGGATCTGAAGCTATTCATAGTGCCTAAATAGGCAATTCTCCAGATCTGAGGAGATTAGATGTGTTGAAGCTCCGTTGGATCAAGATCCCGAGTATTTTTGATGTAGGAGGGCTGCTGGGCTTGGCAGTACCTCCTGTGCAAAATGCACACTGTGCGTTGAAATGCACTGTCCGAGGCTATTGACTGATGGTGAGATCAGACCAATAGAGAGTCCCCGGGCTCATAACCTGATAAGATCTACAACGTAAGAGAGATCATGAAAAGGCAGAATACAATGTGGAATTGTACTGTGTGAGATGTGTAAACTACAAGATGGAAGAGAAGGGTAGTACTAGACTACATACATGAGAAGAAATGTCATGTGACATCAGGAGATTCAACAGCTAACACACTCAATACAGTGATTACGCATCCCGCAAACGAAACTAAAGCCCTCCCCAACGGTACCATTTCCGGCACATACGACTCTCGCTCCTCCCATGTTGGCCAGATCTACTTTGACCAGGACCTCATCACCGAAGTCGAGAAGACTGTTCCCTACACCAGCAATACTCAAGAGCTTACCAAAAACACCGATGATAGTCTTCTCCCAGCGGAAGCTGAAACCACCGACCCGCTTATGGAATATGTCTTCCTTGGCGATGATATCTCGGATGGTGTATTTGCCTGGATTTCCATCGGTATTGATGGCAAGAGGGATGTTCCCGTCTCCCCGGAAGGATTTTGGACTGAGGATGGTGGCGTGGTCAATGATGACTTCATCATGGGCACAGCTGGTGTCCCTACTGAGATACTTTCCAGTCTCGCTGCACAAAGCACCAGCGCATGATGCTTCTGAACTAGCGAAAGAGTTGAAAATGGGGGTGGAAGTTCTTACTCATAGATCTTATTGCTACCATAGGATAGAAGACATGCTTAGCTTTGTATCCCAATACCACTACTTCCCCTAGAAGGCTCCATATTTTTCTGCTTTTGAGACAAAGAATACTCATTTTATGACTTAAAGCGTGTTGCAGTGGATCATGTATAGTCTAAACAAAGTGCCCAAGCTAGCCGCTGCAGTAACTGCAAGGAACGGGCTGTTGCCACGTGGTGAGAAGCTCTTAGACTTTAATTCAATTTGCTTCTTTTGTACAGTCATGAATAGCTATCTGAATTCGTGTTTCCAAAAGAGAAACTTTACATTGTGGTTTGATAGGAACGCATTGGAGAATAATTTGTCAGCTTCAAGTGAAAGCGGACCGCTCGCTTCTGAACTATGCTGAACTAATTACTCATTATTAAGAAAGCTAATTAGAAAACTGTAGGCTGCGTCCTTTACCTTTTCCTCTGTAGACCCTAGCTTGTATGTCTTATCAAACGCATGTCCACACTCATCCATCCGACGGTGATAGACCAACTTTCCAGGAGCTGACTTGATTTGCATTGCAAGGTCTTCTGCTTCGGGACACAGATTATCACGGGCGCAGGTAACAAAACAACATTTGTCCGGGAAACTCTCCGGGGCACTGAAGAATGGCGAGATCCGGGGGTCCTTTTTGTTATTCTGACCAACATAGCAGTCAGTGAAGATGTCGGTCATCCATGTAGGAATCGGTTCGCCGTTAGGATCTGGAGCCGCTTTGGATGCTCCGTCTTGGAAGAGGTTCACAGCCGGATAAACAGCAAGAACCTTCTCAAATTGCCGTGGAAACAAGGTAGATGAGGCGACCAGAGCAAGGTTGCCGCCGGCACTGAAGCCAGAAATGGATATGCGGGATGGGAGAAACTCGGTTGGACGTGACAGAACCCATTTCACGACATCTTCGACATCATCAACAGCTGCTGGCCACGGATCTTCGGGGGCAAGACGATATGCGCAGTCAAGTACGGTGTAGTCCGTGTTACTGGCCACTTGCCTTGCGAATTCCTCATCACTTCCATGAAGCCTCATGATAAAGCCGCTTCCATGGAAGTTGATCAGGACCGGACCTGGAGAAGATTTCTGCGATGGTTCATACTTGTGAACGCAAATGGAGCGCTCTTCCGCACGAGAGGGGATATGGAGGATGGCATCCGGACGTGGTGAATATTCCGGATATTGTTTTGAGGCGACTTGACGCAGTTGTCCTGCGAACTTGATCTTCTCTTGCTGATTCATGATGGTTGAGTGGATGGGCAGAGAAATGAGTCCGGTCAAGAAGCAGGTGTGCCTGAAAGACAAGGAAGGATGTGGAAGGAGCTGAGAAATGGTCCTACACAGTCGGTGGCGAACAGGAATTGAAAATATATAAGTTATATATTTAATATCCTTACTATAGTTATTTATTTAGTTTATACCTAATTATTTAGGTCCCTACCTAGGTAGGCCTATTACAAGGTTGAAGGGCTCCACCTAAAACCTTACCTCGACTAGGTTTTCTACGTTAGGTCTAGGTTTTACTAGGTCGTGCGGAAGATTACCCAGGTACTTGTGAAATTCGTTACCGGCTCCACCTATGTACCTGCTTCCGGAGTACTCTTCAGCGGGGACCCCGCGGTGTCCGCTTAATCAGCGGTATTTGTCCCCGGGGCAGTACAATCTGTAGGCATCTGCAGCTTCATTGCCGCTGGAACTGCCGCGAAGACTGGTGGAGCTGATATGCAGGCATCTCGTCCGCAAATAAACCTTCGGTCCTTCTCCATTGGGAATGACGCTCGACAATCAATCTACGATCGTCCCCATGCCCCACCCAGCAATGGCCCCGAAGAAGCCAACGCATCTCCGTAGGGAGAGCCACAGGCTCTCTTGGAACTTCAAAACTTTATGCAGTTACAGGCCCGCACACCCCTGATGGAATCCCGGGATGCACTTCTCTGCCACGTCCTTGTTGGACGCACCTTGGAGTACACTTACGCTTCCGGCATTCGTTATTGCATCTGCTTCAACAAGAAAACACTGCATCCGGGCTTTCTCATGCAATCCAGGGCAAAGGCTATGCTAGTTTACCTACCAGGCTCGGGAAATGCAGAATAATCAGTACCTGGTCGACTGGTTCGTCCCGCTTCATGTGGAGGCTGTCTCCCTTGTATTTGGTCTTGACAAAACGCAATTGGACTGCACAATTCTAATGCCGGACACGTTTGAGCTCTTTGGTCGCGCAAACTTAACACCTACGAGGAGAATGCGATGGCGGCCGCTGTATCGCAAGGCTCCCACCAAAGTCCTTGCTCCGTGGTAATGCTTGTAGGAGCTTTACCAATGGCCCTGCGACTGTCCATAGGACCCAGCGTCGTAACATGGTCGCTGTAACCCGTAATATTCGGACTCCGTGACTACCGGGCAGCCATTATGGATCGCCGATTTGAAAACCTTAAGCGCGCTATTGCTGATACTGACGTCCCGAACTCTGCTCAACCTCTTCCGCAAGAGGATGATCGACCGACTAGGTAATAGCCCCAAGGGCCAGAAGGCAGCGCAGTACCTGCTGCCTGACTTCCCTGTCAGATGTCGGCGGCAAACGCCCAGGCCGGGTTTCCTGGATGGCCTGACGCAGGATCATGTTGAAATGCGATTGGACGATGTGGCCCGAATTACTGAGAAAGTGATCATGCCCCGGTCCGGAGAGGAGAAGGATCATGATGTTATTGTATGCGCCACGGGGTTTGATACCTCGTTTCGGCAGTTCTTTTCCTTTGGTTGGGCGCAACGGGATTGACATAGCCAGGAAGTGGGAGACTGAGCAGCCCCAGGCGTACTCCGGGATCTCGGTACCAGATATGCCTAACTATTTATGTTTTATTGGGCCCAACAGCCCTATCAGCAATGGGTCCTCTGGTGCTGCGTATCCAGGCAACAGCTGTGTATATCTACAACTGGCTGGATAAGCTCCAGTCCGAGATGATCCACAGCTTTGAGGTGCGGCAGGGCGTGGGCGACGAGTATAACCAGCATATACAGCGATTTCTGAACCGAACGGTGTGGACTCGCGGCTGTCAAAGCTGGTACAAGCGCGGCACTATGGACGGGCCTGTTGTGGCTATTTATGGCGGCACCTCCTTCCACTTTATGGAGGCCCTCAAACACCCTCGGGAGGACTTTCACATTGGCCGGCTTCCAGAGGGGAGCTTTAGCCGGCTTCCATACCTAGGCAACGGGTTCTCCTTAAGGGAGACCAAGGGTGGGAGTGTGGGAGCGACACAGACGCTAGATCTTGACGGGTATTGGGGCTTGTTTGTACTACCAGATATTCACAACTAGTAGAGGATCCTAGAAGCGAGTTGTACAGGGCTCCATTTATTTTGATTATACCTTGATTTTGACCTACCTACGACCCAAATATATATATATGTATATAATATATCTCACTCTCTATATCTAGCAGTGAAACAAGAACGTCCTAAAATCTTGCTGTTGTTTGGTATCATATTTGGTCTAATTAGCAAGGAATGATATTACGGAGCATAACCAAAGACGACGAATGCTCAATTGCCGATTCTACAAGCACGCTGCTTCTAGCCCGGGACAGTAAAAAGAACGCCGAATGAAAGAGGCTCATTGCCTATGGTTTACCTTCTGGCTACCTGTCAGAGAGATATAGGCCTCTGCTTCTAACGAATTTATCCCAGCTTACCTTTGGTTCTTCGACTACTTCCAGCGAAGAATTTGTCGGCACGGTTGTTAACCCGGGCACCCGTGCCAACACGAGTGCCATGGGAATAGTATCTGCAGCGTTGACAGTTACGCTGATGGTCCTAGCATTCTGGGGCATTTCTGCCGAGGTGGCTGTCGGCACCTATTCCCGAGCTTCCGCTGTTAAGCTGCAAGTCGGAAAGTTTACCGCGGCTTTCAACCACGCAGGCTCATCTGTAATATCCCAATTCTATTCTAACAGCGGAATGGCGCTAACATGTCCGTGCCATTCCTATCTTCTCCATAAGTTCCTAGAAGCCCTGAAACCGCTTCCACCAGCTGCTTCGTCTCATACTTTGCAGATTCAACTCCTTACAGCATCACCATGTCCCAACCGACTCTAGTAACCTCACCCCCTCGATGCGTCAATTTTCGGCTTACATACCCAGCACCGTATGTTCTTCTTGTCACCTTCGAGCGTGAAAAGGCCATGAATAGCCTTACATTTGCCATGCACTGGGCACTGGCAGCCGTGTGGGACTGGTTTGATAGCGAGCCTGATCTGCGAGTTGCTGTCGTTACAGGCCAGGGCACAAAGTCATTTTGTGCTGGCCAAGATCTGATGGAACTGCGCGGGAGAGGGACAGGTGACGACCCTAAGCAATATATCTACCCAAAAGGTGGATTTGCAGGCATTAGCCGCAGGTCGGGGAAGAAGCCAATTATTGCGGCTGTAAATGGTTATGCGCTTGGTGGGGGTTTCGAGATGGCGCTGAATTGGTAGGTACCGTGGCCCTTGAACGGATTGTGCCTTTTATATCTGTACCAATTTTCACCGACTTTGTGTTTTCTGCTGCTGCCCCCTGAAAAAATCTATCTAACCAATCTTAGTGACATGGTCGTCGCGTCACCAACTGCTTGTTTCGGTTTGCCTGAAGCTCTCCGTGGTCTATACGCGGCTGCCGGCGGCCTGCCGCGGCTCATGCACATAGTCGGGCCGTTCATCGCAACGGAAGTCGCTTTGACAGGCCTTCGCCTGTCTGCTCAGGAAGCTCTAGTCCATAAACTTGCTAATAGGGTTAGCAAGACAAATGAGTCATGCGTTGATGAGGCAATTGAACTAGCACAAAAGTGTGCTGAAGTTAGCCCGGACGCAGCTCTTGTTAGCAGGGTCGCGTTGAGAGAGGCATGGGAAACAGGAAGTGTGGAGAGAGGTGTTGAGTTGGTGGAGGGCAGATATCGGAAGCGATTGCATGAGGGAGAGAACAGCCGGGAAGGACTGAGGGCATTTGCGGAGAAAAGAAAGCCTAACTGGGTAGCTAGTAAACTTTAGACACGTTCTAGGGATGAGACAAGGGAGTCCCATCTGACAACTAAATAATCGAGAGTACTTTGCTATACTGTATGTGTTGAAAATCCCCGTTAATTACCATTAATACTGGCCTTTTTCATGGTGCAACGCTAACCCTAATTCGGATCATACAATGCAGATCTCAGGCTCCGACCGGAAGAAGCCTGGATCCCTTGGCTGTATGCAGTTTGATCATGACATTGCTGTCCTCAGTATACAGATCATTATCACATTACATCAGCGCTTCGCATTTCGATTAAGCCTGCTTTCAGTCAGTTTTTGCTTCTTCTTGTTGTTGTTGATTCTCACCGAGTCTTTTCTATTCTACCATAATGGGGGGTATACGAAAAAGGAGCATAAATAGATGCTCCTTTCCATGTATGAAGAAGATAGACAAAACATTCATTTACTTTCTACAGTATACAAATTGGAATTTTCATATTCATAGTACTTTTCATAAATATTATTTTTGATCTCACATACATGCTGTACAGAGCCTGACCTCTGTATTCAACAGTATGTACTTATACAGGGTAAGACAATTACTGACCGGGTATAGACACAGACTAATTCTTGGAAAGGTATTATATATATATGCAATATTAACATTGGCGGGGAAACTTGGTATTTTGATTTGTTCGGATCGTAGATGTTTTCTTATGCTTGAAAGCAAAGCATCTGTTATACTGCTATATCTCTCTAGTGTTTTAAGCTGAATACTTAATAGAGATGCTATACAGATGGAGAATCAATGGAGAAAACATTGTGTGGATTGACTGTCTCGCACGCGGAGAGGAGAAGGAAAGGAGACAGAGCTATCAAACTGTGGGTGCTATCGCATGGTGGTGCCTCCGGCATCCAACAATACTGCATCATCAAATCACAGTTTTGCCTGTTTACCCATCAACTTCTGAGCTTTACTTAGTGCTTCCACCGCACCCTGAACCATCTCCTCCACTATATCCTTTGCTGGCTGATTTGGCTTGTTGACCAAACCCGCCACTATCCCCATAGGCCTCAAAGTCGCCTGCTCCTCAAGGTCCTCCGTCAATGCACCGGTGTCATGCATTCTATCCAGCTCATGTTCCATTACCACAATGCCTCGAGATTGCAGGGCTCTCATTTCCTCTGCACGATTGGCTTCCCAATCTGCCACAAGAGGGGTTTTCAGCGCACGGAGGGGGCGGCCAGACCAGAAAGTTGATCTAATTGTCGAATCGAAGGTTGCTTTTATGATCCTGTGGTGGTCAGAGAATGACACGGTGCAAGTAACAATAATAGTGAAACTGACTGATCCTTTGCAATTTGGGGGGCACCTGACTCCTTGCAAGCAACAAACCGAGTGCCAACCCATACAGCACTCGCGCCGAGGGATAAAGCGGCAGCGAGACTACGACCATCGGCCATGCCACCTGCTGCGACCAGCTGAACTGGCTGGCCCGTAAGACTCGATTTGTACCTTTGACAGACGTCGGCACAGGCAGGAACAAGGATACTATGAGAGGATGTCAGTAGTAGACCAAAATACAAAGAAGTCACTGAGACCAGAACCTTGTTGAAATATCTCCCGTATGCCCGCCAGCCTCACCTCCTTGGGCACAGATAATATCTGCGCCATTTTCGCAAGCTCGGACGGCATGCTGAAAATTTGTCAGTATATTGAGAATGAGTTGACGCCGTGAAATGATTACCTTAGGATGGCCGACCATGTTCTTAAGGGAAGTACTCCGGTCAGTCGGGCTTCAAGTAAATTGACAGGACAACACCATTCTTACCATGTACAATACGCCGGCAGCATGCAGCTTATTAACAACATCGCGTGGAGGAAGGCCAACTGCCGCAACGAAAAGCTTCGCTCCACTCTCGATTATAATATCAATGAGCTCGTCCAGTTGACCTTTGGTATAGTCTCTCTGATTTGGTATTAGCAAGCACAAGCCAGTTCCGGCCACAATCTCGTCTAAACAGGGCACCCACATTTGTTTTGCGGGCCGATCCTCCAACCTGGGGCAGTAAAAGATCAACACCGAAAGGCAGAGACGGATCTTTGAGGTGTTCCTACAGAGGCAGGGGTTATTTTGGGTGAAATAGATCAAACCAAGTCCCTTTCGCAAATTACCTTCACCTCAGCGAGTAACTCCCGAAGCATGGATGGTGTATATCTGACTCCTCCAATTACTCCAAATCCACCTGTGACTTCCGTCAGCTAAATGTATTCCCCTTCCTGTTCTTGAGAATAGAGACTCACCCGCGTTTGACACTGCTGCGACCAGGGGCGCTTTGGACGTATTTCCCATTCCCGCCAAAAGTATGGGGTGCTCGCAGCCTAGCAGGCGCGTCACTGGAGTGGTAAGAGACATGACGGATCGTGGACAACAAGGAGAACCAGGGATTGGGATAGAAGCTTAAAGAGTAAAATGCTGTGTAAACCTTGCTCGTGGACCTGGCTCAATAAAGGCTCTTATCGCGATGGTACCTTTCCTCAAAATTAAATAACGACGGAAGCGTCTTCAACCAAGCTAAAAGCCGAGCCGCGGGCAGACACAGCGTGTCGGATAGACGGCTTGCGCTTGCAGGATTGCGCATTTCTATGACCAGCCACTTCCCCGGGCGGATAATGTTATCCGACAGAGCTCAGTGATTTTAAAAGTAGGGTTGGAATATGGATTTGCTGTTATGAATACCTTTATGAAGCCCACTTGACTCCGAAAAATCTGGTTATGAAAAAGGTATTGCATAACTTTAGATATGCATAATCTGGCGTGAAATCTCCTGTCGGGTAGACAGCCTGCGCTTGCAGGATTGCGGCGGATAATGTTCTCCGACAGAGCYTGGTGATTTTGAAACCAGAATATGTACGGAGTAATAAGCTAGGCTAACTAAATCAATGTCATTTAATAAAACTAAGCTCTAATTGTGGTCTTATTCTGAACAAGCCACCTTGATATTGATTTCAAACTAATATAGGTTTTAGACGTATCTATAAAATAGATTACCAATATAGGGCTGCAGGTTAGGGTGTCTGACAGTCTGAGGCCCCAACCCACCCTAACCTGGACCCAGGCGTGTCTATGCTATAGTAATTTACTAATAACCATGTTCACAATATTTTTTAGTAGTACCAATACTAGCGCGATCAAGGCTTTTGGTGCACGAGTCTGTAGATAGGATCATTCAGGGACTTTTTGAGCCGGGGTAGCTTGTGCTGATCATGGACGGAATAAGACACAAACCGAGGTATTGGCATATAGCCGCATGAAGCACGAAGGGAACGGCGCTCAGCTTCCGCATTGTTCCTTCAGAAATCCCCCGCAGGCAGCTCGCACATACCGCAGGCATGTTGAAACACCTCGGCAATTTAATTCATCTGGCGAGCCCTGGAAATGAGGGCCTCACACATGTTTTGAGCTATCTTTCACCGGCCTCGCTTCCACGTTATTCTTATACCTGCCCTGAATTTACATGCCCGAACTCTTTGAGCTCTGAGCACTCGTCACCAACGCTGAAGTTCTATTCGGACCTTCATTTTGATTTGGCCGTTTTCACCACCGTTGCAACATGTATACTCCAATTATTGTAGGCGTTGGCGATGTCATTAATAGGTCCAAAAAGGCAGAGGATGCGATTGAACCTCTGAAATTAATGAGCCAAGCCATCGAGACAGCAATAAAAGACACAGGGCTGTCGTCTGCCGCAGCCGCCAAACTGAAGTCGAGCATCGATAGCATTGATGCTGTCCGATGCTGGACGTGGCCATACCCTGACCTTCCTGGGTCACTCTGTGACATCCTGAAAATCAACCCGGAACATAGGCACTACCACCCCTTCAACTCAGGCAGTACTCCAGGTCTATTCTTCGATCAAGCCTCGCGAAGGATATCCTCGGGCGAAACCAAAGTTGCAGTCTTGACTGGTGGCGAAGCCCTAGCATCCAGTACGTGGGAGTTTGAGAATTTGATGTACCTATGCTAACAATTCGTAGTAAAATCGTGTCTTGCTGAGGGTAGAATGCCGCCGCCTGGCTGGACAAATGTCGGCAGGAGTGTTAGTGATCCAACAGCCCGTCGGCTGGCGGATGGTACGCTCATGCAAAAATCACGGTTATCTACAATCTGCTAATACAAGGCAATAGACGTCGCGGGACTCCATGGGATTGGTACACCAATGCAAGGATATCCGTTGTTTGAGAATGGCTTCAGGGCCCACCGCGGTCAGTCAATCCCACAGAATATCGACGAGTCTGCGAAACTGTACGAGCACTTCGCCGCTATTGCCTCCAAAAACCCGAATGCTTGGTTTTTTGGGAACTCGGAAACTGCAAACTCAATCAAAACAGTCACTAAACAAAATCGAATGATATGTTTTCCATGTAAGACTTGGATGGTTCTGAGCTTGATCGCCGAATGCTAATGTATCCAGACCCTCTTTTAATGAACGCAATGAACCTAGTCAATATCAGTGGAGCTGTCCTTTTGACTTCCGCTGAGTATGCTGCTGAACTAGGAATTCCCAGATCTAAATGGATATATGCTTTGGGCGGTGCTGGTACCAGGGACAGCCCTAACTGTAAGATCCAACCTACTGAGGCATCCTGGTATCAGAGTTTATGCTTACTCTTTCAGTTTGGGAGCGCCCAAACTTTTACTCCAGTCCTTCCATCTCGAGATCACTGGATGCCGCAATTGAAGTCTCGGGACTGAGAAGGGAGGAGATTGACCTTTATGACTTCTATTCGTGTGTGGACATTTCTTCTTCCTAGTCAATGCTTTAACACCTGTTGTAGATGCTTCCCTATCGTCCCCAAAATTGCGGCTCATGTTCTCGGTTTACCAATCACCAACCATACTCAACCTGTTACCCTGTTGGGGGGTCTTACTTTCTTCGGTGGCGCCGGGAACAACTACTCTATGCATGTAGGTGTCATCATACCTTGGATTTTGACACACAAACTCCGCTCTAGCTAATTCTCTTGATAGTCCATAATAGAGATGGCACGCGCACTACGCAACGGCAGAGGCCATAATGGGCTTGTTCTGGCAAATGGCGGCATAATGACCTACCAACATGTCGTTGTTATGTCAGTTCGACCTCGTCCGGACGGTTCGCCGTATCCCGAGCGACAACCTCTGCCTGAAGTAATCACAGACATTAGTATCCCGCCCATCGAGAAAAAGGCTGATGGCGAGGCGGTGCTTGAAGTGAGTCCCCTTCTTACTGCGAGCCCACTATCTGCTAACATCACACAGACATACACAGTTGACTACAACCGGAATGGCTTGCCGTTCCGTGGGTATATCATTGGGCGCATGAAGAGTAATGGTCACCGATTTCTGGCCAACCATGCGGATGAAAACACGTTGAAGCAGCTCTGTAGTACGAGCAAAGAGCCAATTGGCAGGAGTGGGTGGGTGAGGAACGACAGTATCAGTGGGACGAACTTGTTTAGCTTTGAGAGTGAATGGAGGTTGTAGATGGACATCGGGAAAGGACGGATTTATTGAGTATACTAAATGACATGAGAGCCTGCCCCTCGGACAGATTCACCAAGCATGGGTTGCAATTCATGAAGCAAAGAAGCAACAAGGCTTAACTGTTATGTATGCCTGGATGCCTTAGGCATCACCCCTTTGTCGGAGTAGATGCACTGGCATACCGGCATACCGGAGGATCCATTGATCCTATGCATCTTGTAATTTTAGATTAGTAATCGGCGGTCCATATAAATTGTTAGGAAAGTCGATACAGCAATACAGAGAGTTGAACACCATTGATTGGACCCCTACATTTTACAAGACGGCCCACGCCGACACCCTCCGTAGTCTAGATAGTCGTGGGAGCTTGTCCCCATTTCCTCCCAATACAACTCTCTCCTCTCTGCTCTTTGGTCTCCGCATAGTGTAGATCGACATCATTAACGATAATAAACCTGTAAACATTTTCAGCCCAGTAGTCGTCAGGTGGTCAAGTAGTTAGGTGAGTTTTGCTTACTAATAGCTCTACCTGACGACCCCCCTTTCATCCGTTTGCTTCCTCGGGTGATTCTTCATCGTTTACTCCCCTTTAGGTCCCAGGCCAGGGCCATTGCTGCCTTTCCTCTCTTGCTTCAGATGGTGTGGAGTTCTGAACTAACTTAACCTGACGGAAGTGGCCCCTTGGGAGAAAATTAGACAGCAAAGACTGCCAATCTAGCGACCGTATCTCGTCCACGTTCTGGAATCATTACACCCCTCATGCTAGAGGCTCATTTCGATTACTAGCGAACTGGTCGCTCACGGTCTCTATGCCGCTCACTAATTGAAAAGCAAGATCATGCCTACGCCGTCTGGCCAATGTAGCCTCCCATCAAAATACACTTGTCTACTCGACTGGAAGTATTCTTCTAATCAGGGATTATTCCAAAATCATTGATTCCAATTCTCTCAACCTCGCTATCTAGCAGGCGTACCTCCTTCACACCCAATACACGTCTTCCCTCAACATATTTTTCCAACTTAGGCTTTTAGGAGACTTCTAACTTCCACACCCGCCGATGACTTGGCGCCGCAAGCCGCGATACCACTTTCTTCGTCCATGGTGACTGAATTGACTTGCTCCATTGTTCACCCCCGAGTCCATTCTCTGGGTTGTACACATGAATGGCAACATAAGGGGAAGCAAACTCCGCATTGTCGCCAAATGTAGTTACAAGTTTGTAGCGACTACCTGTACGCCATCCGGGGACATCACGTAGAATGGGCATGTGTTCCTCTTGATACCAGGCGTAAAAGTCCTTGATGACTTCTTCGGTTTCGATCGGCGACATGCCCGCGGTGATGACAACCGACCCCACTGGACGCTGGCGAGGCTCGATATCATCTCGTTTATTGAATGCAATACGCTCATAGAGGTGGAAGTCAATTTTGCCAGGGGGATTGGTGCCTTGCTCAGCGGGGAGAAGTGATCGGATTAGGTCCTTGCTGATTAGGCTTGTATCTTCGATATGATAGCTGTTTTCATAGCGGTAGGGTTTGGCGTCTTCGACCTTATCAGTTGCTGTGAGGATGTCGACTCCGTAGACGCCTGGCAGCTGGGAGAATGCTCCCTGGCGCCAGGTATGGAAATCCGCGTCGCTCAATGAGGACGGGCGATCGAAAAGAACGCGCAAGAGACCGGTAGGCATAGTAAAGATATGTATGGATGGTACCTTTTTTTTTGAATACAGGCCTTGATACTATGAGATTCGGCTGGTGAATGGCCTTCTTATCTAATGCAGATGAATGCCTCGGAATGCGGGATGCAAAAGCCGCCGGGGAACTGATCCCCGAGTAGCCCCAACAGCGGCGCCGGAGTTCTGGCTCCCGAGGCAACCCCGCAGTGCTATCGGCTATCGTACTCCGGGCACTGTCCCGCCCCCAGGCACAAGTGGCAGATTGAACATAATTACTATAATTCCTGTCCTTCTGACGGTGACAAGCATTTCAGTACTTGCCAACATCCCAGATTTCCAGATTCAACAACCATTGAGCTATGTTTGCTGTGCCGGAGATCCCGCGCTTTGACGAACTCCCCCTTCGCGAGGGTGATCCTCCACTCTCAGCCTGGGGACTGTGGAAGAAACCTGAATTCGGTGCCCTCAACTATCTAGCCGATAAGGCTTTGGTGCAAGCTGCTCGCGATGAGATCCAGACTGGAGAAAGAGTATCTATGGAGTGGGTGCCCAGGCTCTGATTCAAAAGCATGGTATATGGAACAAGAAGCTTTCTAATGCTTCTGTAGCCTGCCCTTGGACTTGATAGATCCTCCTCTTCTGGGAAGACGAGGGTTTCAGAGAGAGATCATCAACAAGGCCCCCAAGGTTGTAAATGATGATGTGGTATGTAACTTCCCACCCCCTACTGTGTTGGGCAATAGTTAATCAAGTGATATGACCAAACTAGATTACGTTTAATACCCAAGGAAGCTCCCAGTGGGATAGTTTCCGACATTTTGCCTATCAGAAAGAGGGCAAATTCTATAACGGGTGAGATAGAAAGCCATATATATGGGTTCATATTATCTAATACTGTATACAGAGCTACCCAAGATGACATTCATGGCAACCAGTCAAGCACCGTTGGATCTTCTTCCCTTTGGACAAAAGGACTGGGTGGTATTGCTGGTCGTGGCATCTTGATCGATTATTACACCTGGGCAAGTGGAAAGGGGATTGAATATAACCCTCTCAGCACACACGCTGTCCCCTTAGATGCGGTCAAGGACATTGCTCGCGAGAATGGTATCGAATTTCGTCCAGGGGATATTCTCTTTCTACGGACCGGTGAGCCAGTAAATTCTTGCCTGGTCTAATTCCATTATTGATTTTCCTATCTCTCTGCAGGCTTCGTCAATGGTTACTTGCAGCTCAACAGCACTCAACGAGAAGAAGTATCCAAGGCGCCTCGCTTCCCTGGGCTCAGCCAGTCACGAGAGACTACAGAGTGGCTATGGGAACGACAATTCTCTGCTGTAGCAGGTGATAATCCAGCATTTGAGTGTGTCCGTATGTTGTCTTACCTACGTCATATCTGTTTTATGCGTGTATAAACTAAAACTGAACTAGCTTCGTCCAACCCTGAGTGGCTGTTACACCCTATTCTTCTTGCTGGGTGGGGCACCCCAATTGGCGAGTTGTTCGACCTCGAGGCGCTGGCAGAAAAGTGCAAGAAATTGAAGCGTTGGTCGTTCTTTCTCACTTCGGCGCCGTTGAATTATACAGGGGCCGTGGCGACACCGCCCAATGCCATCGCTATCTTTTGATTCTGGCTATGAATATCTATCCAAGATATCAAAGCTTGCGGTGCTTGCTTGTATCTATGCCAATGGGCTAGATAGACCTAGTTATATGACTTTCGTAACGTGCTGAACTCAGTCTAACACTAGACTGATATTCCCTAGGCATATCGGGCCTCCGTATCTTAAGGATTGCGGCGGGTTCTACTGCCAGTATGTATTATTTGATTCATGTTCGGCGAGAGGAATTGAAAAGGGAAGAGTGCATTACGCGCTTTACATATCAAGAGCCACTACTTGTGCACAAACATAGTGTGGTAAAATCCCCCTAAAAGCCCACGAAGATATCCTATTGTTCCTATGGCTGTGGGTGTCCTTGGTGATGGAAGAAGACTACTTCTTTACCCTAGCATATAACCTGGTGTCTACAAATTAAGTTTTGGTGTCTCAAATTTAGCCACCCTGCGCAGGTGCACACCACCTCGCTCAGCAATTCGAGATACAATATCACGAATAAATGCCAAATCTTCCTGGTGACCTCCATTCATCAGAAAGCCCAGCATATGATTTCTCGCCTGTTCCGGACAATCAATCCCCAGTAAAGCTGAAACAATCACTTGCTGTGTCTCGGGGATGTCCAGGATGGCATCAAATGAGAAAATATAACCATACAAGAGCTCTAGTTATACCATATTAATGCCTGGGCTGTTGAAATTGATTCCTGGGGTATAGTAGTCTCATGTACATACCTCGTGCGATATGATAGTAATCAGGACCTGCACTCAAGGTGCCACTCCCCTCATACTCAGGGATTTTGCCGTAGATCATCGAAAGCATCCGTTGACCTCGCTCAAGGGCCTTTTCCCGCGTGTCGAATTCTCTAAACTTTTGATCAGTGGGGCTAGTTGAAATAAGCTGACAGCTGTGTGATACCGGTGATATGTAGGGTCCACGAGTTCGGACGGTGTAGCAGCCGCTAGTTGACGAAGGCTGGTTCCTGTCTATTTGGATTTTATTAGTTAGAGAGCTTCCCATTTTCTCTCTTAATCTTGAGTTAGGCAAACGAAGATGAGATATACCTTAGCAGCTCCCATAATTCCACACAATTTGGTTAACCCTTCGCGAATCTTCTGTGTCTCTTGAAACTGACTCTCTTTCAGGATATACTTTTCTAACAGGAGGTTGTAAACATTCGGGATCTCCTCGGGATAATTCAGTGCGCCCAAGGCCATGATTGCCGTTTGGTACCATTTAAATCGAGAGGATGGTTGGGTCTCGGACAAGGACATCCAAAATTCACGATCAAATGGGGAAACACGAGTGCCTGCCATTGTTGAGGTTTCTATTTGTCTTTTCTCTGGGCAAGTAAAGATGGAGTCATGTCAGTTGACGAAACGTATATTTATATGTCTCATTGTTAGCCTGATTGGAAGAGTCCGGTGATTGTTGCCTTTGGTGAAATCGGAGCCGGTCGGACTTCAGAGCTCCGTAGGAAATCGATTGCCGATGCTCTGCTGGAGGATAAATATTAAATTGCCATGAGACCTGGTTCTAGGAGAGAAGCAATATCGCACCAAAGACAAGAGATAATACCACTTTATTCATTTCAGAATGGCACTGTGTCTTGTACCGTCAGTCAAATTCAACACCGAAACCGAAGCAAGTCAGGTACATTTTCGTCCTGTTTTGGGTATGAGCAGAGACAGATCCTTATGAAGATACGCAGTTTCTCAACCACATCCGCGATGTATACGACGTTACATACAAAGATGAAGCCGCATGCCGGGCATATTGCTGGTTTCGCAAGAACGGTGACCCGAGCATAGTCCAGGGGTTTGAATTGTATGTTGTCCTATTTACCCAACGCTGCATAATGTAATGAACGATTTGACTAAATCTACCTGTCCCAATGTTACTTGCATACAGTTACGAAAATGAAAATGCCCTTGCAATCACACACCGATCCTCTGACCCATACAAGAAGATGAGACAGTTTCTCGCCACTGTGCAGATCAGACGCCCGAACGGTATAACACACCAACCACCATCTTCCATGACTCCAGTCGTGGACTCCCTGCGTGATAAAAACACAGTACTCCGCTTCGAAGAACTTAGCTACAAGCTTACTATTACAAAGCTTGAAGTTTGCAGCCACGCCATCTATGCAGAGTCTACATTCGCACAGGTCTTGGAATCTTTGCAAAATCTTGCCTTTCAGATAAGCAACTGTAACACGACGTTGGCATGTTTTGTGGGTATGATTGAAGAGAATGACAATGATCAATCTTCTGGAAATGCATCCTTGGGCGCACAGAAAATGGCTCATTTCTCAGTCGTCGAATGCTACTCCTCGGAAAGTTCTGATCGGGAGCAATTTGAGAGAAGGAGTCTATGCCTGTAAGCATTCCCAGTAGGAGGCTGGCTTGTGTCAGGATTATGGCTGACTTGAAACCTGCGCTAGGGCCAATATTACGAAAACAGTTGCTGCAAGAGTAAGCATTACTGATTGCACTGATGGTTTCGGGTACATGAGAGGCAAGCAATCTCAATAAATATGTACATATTTGGAGGGAATGCCCAATATATTTTGAAAGGTACTAGATATCGGTCATCATTTCCTAGGAAGCTCATGTATATCGGGTAAATTCGTCCCTATATATCGTATGGGCATGAGAAGGAATATAATACGTGCAACATGGCTTATCCAGGAGTCTGCCATTTCCCTGCTCATGCAAGCTAAAGTCCATTTCCCAAGTGACAAACTGACTCAGATGGACAATCTTCTGAGCGATAGTCGTTCCAGCGAGGATGCCCCAGAGCGTAAAATATTAAGCACTTGTCAGCATGAAAATCTACTGTGCTGCCATGTGTGGCTCTGTTGTCGTCCAGTCGAAGAAGCTCATGCAACCGTACGCCTTTAGTGGCGCTCATGTATCATCGTAGTGAAAGGTAGTTAGAAAACCAAAGAATAATAACCACATTCAGCTAATATGTTGTATTCTCTAGTGGATTTCGACATGGCTTGAAGACGAGGTATCCTGAGAGAGGCACCACTGCATGTTTTCCTCGAGTACAGTGTCCCACCGCTGTCCTGATGGTAGATCTGCAAATATCCGAAATCCGTGGGGCAAGCCGGGAAATATATGTACCTTGGTCGGGACCCTTTGTGTGTCAACTTTACAATGCCCCCAGAATATTGCAAATGATTGCAGAAGCAGTACACCTAGGGGATTGACTTACCCATTTTCCTTCAGTTTCTCGGCATAAGCGAGTCCTTCGTCTCTCAGGAGATCCCGCCCCGCTACTAGGAAGCAAGTCTTGGGCATTCCCTTAACCTTTTCCGACTCATTGAGGGCCGTGTTGAAGTATGCATCATTGACTGCAGCGGGGCCGAGAAGATCCGCAAATCGTTTCAGAGATGACCAGGGGAGGACCGGCGCGAGCTGGTTCTGCGTGAACGACGAGAATTCGGTTTTAGGGAATGGATTTGCGGATGGATGAAGCAACCATGGACAGCACAGAATTTGGCCTTTGATAAGAAGGAGTCCGTTCAACCGGTCAGCCTGCGCCAGTTCATTGTGTTTGGTCACAACCGCTGCTGCGAGTCCGGCGCCTGCGGAGATCCCACTTACAATGACCTGAGAAGGGTCTCCGCCGATATCAGAGATGTGGGCTGTCAGCCACTCAAACGAGTCCCAAGCATCGTTGAACTGGGTTGGCCATGAATACTCGGGCGTATGCCTGTAGTTTACACTGACCACAATGCAACCAGGGCTCGGATACGAAGCCACTAATCGCGCACGGCTCGCGTCTTCCGTCTCAACAGTGCCGAAAAGATACCCTCCTCCATGAAAATACAGCTGGACCGGTAGCAGCGTAGATTCGGCGTCGGACGTTCTTTGTTTGTAAACCCGGGCAGTGATGTTTTGGAAGTCCCTTGTCAAAATGGAGTAGTCCCGCCAAGTGACCGTTTCCAGGAGGCCTGCTTAATCGGGAACGTGACCGCGTCGTGTCAGCAGGGCTCCTAAGACTTCTTCGTGTAAATATTCTCAAAATGACTGACCTGGTGTCTCTTTCAATATTTTCTGCGCCCCGGCAACACGCACCGAATTTGTCACCGTGCGGAGCTCTTGCGGTTTAATCGTGGCTGCTGGCGGCTGGGCAAATCCGGTCGAGCGCACGAATTCCTCCCACTCCGCAACAGGGCCCTGGTACTGAGAGAAGTCCATGTTATTCTTGAGGTGGTGCGAGAGCGCAGCAGAGGGATCCCTCAGTTATGTGTAAATCCACATTTATGGAAATGGCCCGGAGATCAAATCGCCGAGAGGGCGGCGTTGTACGCCGTATTTACCGAGGTTTCATCATTCCTCCGAATGGTGGTATGGCTGCCCAGAGTTTGGCTTACTTCAATGCGAAGCATCTGGTAACTAGATGGTGATACAGGTGCAATTCGATGTGGTGCACGGACAAGAGTTACGGAATATCCGTCTGTGGCAGGACTAATACTACAGAAACCGCATGGCTAGCAGCAGCCTGCTGGTGAGTCGCATCGGAAAACATTTGGGTGGCAAGAGTAGCCCGGTAGACGATATCCGGTCCAAGGGCCGCCTGTATCGAGGCCGGAAAACACGGTCCGTCAGCGAATTCGTGCTTATAGGAGCACGGGGTGCACCAGCATGGCTTTCTAACTGAAGTCTGACAACTCTGAACTACACTGAACTACACGGCAGTTATCAGGATATTGAAAAACAATTCAGGAGAACACATGTACACCAGAATGTCTGCATCCGACCTCGTCGATGGCACCACCCAGGCGAACGGGAAGACTATACCAGGTACAAGCACTCAAAATGCGCCAACCGAAGCCGGCCAGTCAGCTAAGCCTGTCGCTGCTGAATACCACATCCCTCTTTGGGACGTTCCCTCCTACAGCGTGCCGAGGAAGCTGCGCGTAATCACGATTGGCGCTGGCTTCTCTGGTTTGACGTTCGCCTACAAGCTGCGGTACGAGAATCCGGAGATGGAAAAGATTGTTTCCAACACCATTTTCGAATCTCGGTCCGACATAGGCGGGACTTGGCTTGTTAATACATATCCTGGCGTGCAGTGCGATGTCCCGTCCCACATATATGCGTTCCCCTTTGACCCCAACCCAGACTGGGGACATTACTATTCCTCTGGGGCTGAAATCCAGGAATACATACAGAAAACAGTCAAAAAATGGGGTCTCGATCGGGATGTTCAACTGAACTCGAAGGTGGTTGGCCTCTACTGGCTGGAACACTTGGCTCAATGGAAGGTCACAGTCGAACAAAACGGTCTTCAGAGAGACGAGTATGCCGATGTTGTCATCTCTGCACAAGGTTTCCTCAACTCCTGGAAGTGGCCAGATATACCTGGATTGCACGACTTTAAGGGTCACAAAGTGCACTCGGCATCATGGGACCACGCTTATGACTACTCTCATAAACGGATTGGTATTATCGGGAACGGGTCTTCGGCGATTCAAATCCTTCCACAACTGGCCAAGCTTGAAGGGACAGAGATTATCAGCTTCCAGAGAAGCCCTACCTGGGTCGTGTCACGTACGGACCCCGGAAAGCTTCTGGGACGGCCCAATTCTGGATCAAATCCGGCCTACACAGAGGAAGAGCGCAAACGGTTCCTTGAAGAGCCCGAGGCGCACCACAAATACAGGAAGAGCTTGATCCATGCGTTCAACAAAGGATTTAGTATGGTTAGTGAAGATCCTGCCCCTGTGGAGTTCAATTCTTGCTAACGCTATAGAAATTTACAGTACCTGAAGAATTCGCAAGAGAATATTGCCGCCCAAGAGTTTGCAGCGCGCCAAATGGCCGAGAAATTACAACATGACCCAGAACTGTGTGCGAAGCTGATACCGAACTGGGAAGTTGGATGTCGGAGAATAACTCCAGGCGCTGGATATCTCGAATCATTTTTGCAGCCAAATGTGCAGTTAAAACAGAGTTCTATCGCGGAGATTACTGAAGACTCAGTCATCACGACAGATGGTGTGAAGTACCCTGTTGATGTTGGTAAGTACAAGTGCCCATCATCATTTTCTGTCGGCTGTGAGAACTAAGTTATCTTTAGTTGTATGTGCTACCGGGTTTGATGTCTCACACTGCCCGTACTATCCAGTTAGCGGCCGTGATGGCGTTAGCCTTGCAGATAAATGGGCTGATGAGCCTGAATCGTATTTGTCATTGGCTTGTCCAGGCATGCCGAATTATTTCATTTTCACGGGGCCTAACGCTGTTGTCGGCCACGGATCCCTGATCGAGGCCCTTGGTTGGACAGCTGATTACATGATCAAATGGATGGAGAAGATCGCCTCTGAAGATATCAGCTCAATTGAGCCGAAACAAAGCGCTGTGGACAACTTCATTGCCTATGGAGAT
The DNA here is from genome assembly GCA_002916455.1 of Penicillium sp. CF05. Lineage (NCBI taxonomy): Eukaryota > Fungi > Ascomycota > Eurotiomycetes > Eurotiales > Aspergillaceae > Penicillium > Penicillium sp. CF05. The sequence continues at coordinate 60,156 of PKQL01000012.1, forward strand.
CGTGTGCATGAGACCCTTACCTGGACCGGTGGATGTCGAAGTTGGTATAAGAAGAACAGGGTCAACGGTAGGGTAACTGCCACCTTCCCTGGCAGCGCCTTGCTATATAGGCGGATGATTTCGGATATCCGGGGAGAGGATTGGGATATCCGATATCGTTCTCCGAACAAGTTCAGGTTCATGGGCAACGGCTTCATGGAATATGAATGTGGAGAGACGAATGACTTGGCGTGGTATGTCAAACAAGTAAGAGGTAGATAGGGGTCACGCAGAGTGATTCATTCAGCGCCATCACGAAAGTTGAGGACGAAAATGACTGTTTCGATTCTTTCCTGGCCTGAAAATGCGGTTTTGAGATGTGGTGTGGCTGATGAATCCAGGTGTGTGTACTATCTTCAAATTTGGAATGTCCAATGCCAGAACTGGTTTTATCCTTGACCTGCCATCCTTGCCTCCTGCTTATCCGCCCCATTTCATATCAGGATACTAGTACCCCCAACATTATCTGTTGGTGCTACGTGTGTATAAGACTAGGAGAAGACTGCTTCTGCTATTCAGAATATGAATACGGTCGTGGTGCCGTATTTGAGAATATGACCGTGGCTTTTATCTGTCTAGTACGTTTACCTTGTTTCTCCAAGCGATGGCAGTTCGTCGACAAACGAGGCTGATATCAGCCGACAGCCCGTAGCGTTGGCTACATTACAATCGTGCCGCCTGTCGAGTGGCTCTCGTAGGTTACTCTTTCTTGTTCTTTCTGCTTCGGTTCCCCATTTTTAGGATGCCAAGAACCTGAAGGCCAAGGTTAGTTATGGTGGAGCGGCAGTCAGGCTTCAACCATGGCGCGGTGCATACGACCGGCAACCTGGTCATTTCAGCGGCTCCCATTGCGGGCCCGTTCCCCGCGTTAGAGGACCGGTTCATCGGTGTAAGCCCGTTTCGAAAATACATGTCATAACAGTCGGCTATTAGAGGCATAGATTAGCAGCAGGCGTCAAACCTGGAACGTATTCGACAGAAACCTTAGACGAGTCCAAGGCCGCTACCTGGAAGAACGCCCCGGTCTCAGGCGAGCGCGTTGTTATATCCCTCAAACCTCTTCATGTAGACCAACAATCACATCGAGGGCTCCAGTAACCAATTTAGAACCGGATAGACCCATGGCATGGTAAGAGTAGCCGAGGTCCACATTTCCCGTGCATCATAGACAGCCTGACCTCGCCAAAGACATGCGGGGAAATAAGCAAGGTCAAAGCCGGGGTCGGAAGAGCCGGGAAGTTCGCAGCGGGTTTGCGGGGAGTTCGCGGGGAAACTACAGTCCGAGCACCACCAGCTCCTTGTCCAGTTTCACCTTTCATAAGCCACCCAAGCAGCATATGCTAGCAATACCAGTGCTGAAGTGAGAATGGTACGGAACACAATGGCTGGTAAAATAAGCGCAAGGAAGCAGGCCGTGCGAAATAACCACGCATGCAGCTTCTGCAGAGCCCGCAAGGTATGTTCCACCGATTCACTCGCCTCCATCTCGCTAGGAGAACTAACCACCTAGCGTGGAGCTAGGTCAAATGCGACGGGGTACATCCAGAATGTGGTTTGTGCCGATCAGAGAATGTCCATTGCACATACGAGCAGGATCGACGACAAATATCTCGAGTGTCTCCGGCTGTGGTCCAGCGCATGGCAGACCAGCTGGCAGAGATGGGAGAAAGGCTCAAAAAACTGGATTACCATATCGCACAGAAACAATCTAGTCAGTTGCGGACTCTTTCAGATACCACAATGTCAATTCTTTCACCACTGCGTGCCAGCACCCAGGCCATTGACGACGTGTTTGCGGGCACTTCGCCATCTCAAGACTTAGAGAGTATACTGTTCCATGCTCCTGAGTCGGCTTTATGCCCAAGTGATAATCAGGCAATATCTGTGGAGATACATACTGGTGTTGAAAATGACGGAGGTCAGATATCCGTGTACGGCCCCAGCTCAATATTCAACCCGTCTCTCTCACATGCCTCCCACCACCAGTCGCATTCGCCTCGTCGAGCAACTAGATCTTCTCGAAATACGCCAGGCTTATCTCAGAATAACATAGACGACATAGTCGCAGAGAAAGCCCGTCTATTTGCCAATTCAGCACTCCAGTTTCAAAAGGAATGGACGTATATGACCGAACGAAAGTTCGACCTGGACGGTTTGGACTTCGATACAGCCTGGAATTTACTCCAGCTCCACTGGAATCATCATCATCAAGCATACTTGATCACCTACAGGCCCGCAATAATGCACAGCCTTGCAACAAATGGGCCATATGTTAATAAACTCCTCCTGAACGCCATCTTCTTGGCATCTGCGCTCATTATAGATCGCGAGGAGTTGAATGACGGCGCAACCGGCAGGCAGTCACTCATTGCGAGGTTCTTCTCTCGCATCCAACAGCTCACCGTTGCTGAGCTTGAGAGATCAAGCGTTGCAAGTGCAGTTGCTTTCAACATCATCAGCTCCAGCTTGGTCTCGCGTGGCTATCAAACAGCTGGCTGGCATTACTCAGGTCTGGGGTATCGCATGATAATTGACTTGGGTCTACATGTGGACTCGCATAAGGTTCACCTTACTCACTCAGACCCATCTCAGACTGTCCACAGTTTTACAGAAGTCGACCGAGAGTTGCACCGCCGTGTGTACTGGGGCGCGTACATAAACGACAAGTTCCAGTCCTTATATTTTGGCCGCCAGCCAGCTCTCATGACAAGTGGTGCCGAGCCGTCAAGAGAATGTCTTGATACCTTTGAGGAACTGGAGTTGTGGGAGCCCTCTGTGGATTCTACGTCCCCTGTCTCACCATCTACTTATGAGCCCCAACCAGCCTACACCGTGTCCACATTCCACTCATTCATATGCCTAGCCGACATCATGGGTGGAATTTTGACGAGCCTATACTCGCCGCAGGCCCAGTCTCAGTCCAAGGATAGAATACTGGAGAGCACTGGAGAGCTGCAGAAATGCCTAGAGCGGTGGAGATTAAACCTCCCAACGCATCTACAATACGATCCCTCTTGGAGAAAAGCACCTCCAGCCCATCGCTTCAACCCACCGTTCGTACCCCTCTCAATATGTAGTATTATCTGACACCGAACTCATACATTGTGAATTATAGAATGACGTTTCACATGCTCCATATACTCCTCCACCGCCCCTTTCTACAAGAAGGGCACCTCTGGCATCTAAGGAACATGAACAACAACGCACATAGCGAAATCTGCCTCTCCTCAGCTATACAGATTTACGAACTGGCAAAAGCTTACCGCGACAACTTCACCCTTCGCCGAGCAACCTATATGTTCTCCTACTGCCTCATATGCGCGGCCTCGGTAATCCCATTTGCAGCGTCGGATTCAGACGATCCGTCCCAACGGCATATGACAGGGTGGTTCTGGATTGCGCTCAAGGAGTTGCAAAACGGAGCTAATTTTGGGATGAGACGACCAATCATGATTATCAGGTCGCTGATTGAGCACGCAGGGCTGGATTTGGATAGTATACTTGCGCAGACGACTGGCCTGGGAACAGGGACAAGGCCTGTCTATGGTACAAAGTCTCATCTGGACCATGGCGACATCCGCGTTCCGGATGTAGAAGACGAGAGTGGCTTACCGCCAGCTCAAAATCTGGATCCGGATGCGCAGGTGGATGTGCTGGAGGATCGTGATTTTCAGCGCCTGTGTCAGGATCTTTTCTCGAGAGACATTGATGGCCGCGCGGCTCCGCAAGAGAACGGCTTTTATGAGGATGCATTGCTTTATGGGTTGTTTAGACAGACATAACTCCGCCCTTTGGAAATGCAACTTAATTATGTCTAGGGTGCGCAGGAAGAATTATGTCGCAAGTGATATTACATTCCGAGTCAAAATAGGCCCCATTGTGACCTTCATGGATTTAGATTTGGAAAAAAGTATACAGGCAGCAGAGCAGTTGGCTAATTTGCTACAAGGTGGATAGCAAGGTGGACAATGAGCTTTTACAGCGACCCGAAAAGCTTAGGTATCATAAGCTTTTTTAGATGCGTCCCAGAAAGCTTAGGCACCAGCATTTCCCCGGATTATCCATGCCCCAGTCCGGAGATGAGATCGCCGTCAACGGCGACCAGGCGTAGACCTCGGCTTTGGTATTTTCAGCGCGCTAACTTTCGACGGGCTGGGCGGAGCAATCTGGCCACCATAGACGGCCGTATACGGCGATCTGATTTCCGGACCGAGGTGTGGGGAACGTTAGTATTTTTGTGGAGAGACCGGGGTATTGTGGAGGTGAAGCTCTGGGCACCCCATAAATACCCTTACAACAAACTCAACTACCTGACCCAGATACTCTCTACCACTTTATTTTCCATTGCTTCCATACACATCATCCAAACATGTGGCCTTTCCGAACAGGAATCCTTGCCTCTGATGGCTTCATGCCCTGTTTCCTGATATCACTGGGCGCGATTGCCATGGCATACCCGTCTAGCATTGTTGCATCAACGCTTGCAAAGCCATCTTTCCTGCAGTATATGGGACTTGGGGACGAGAATGGGATATATGAGGGTAAGCAAGGGGAGGTTGGGACAATTACAGCCCTCTTTCAGGTGAGCAACCCCAATTGCATGACTAATTAAATTTAGGAAGTTAATAGTCATTAGGCGGGCGCCGTCGCAGGCCTTCTAGGTGGCTCCGAGATATCTGACCGCTTTGGTCGCAGAAGTGCCCTGCTCTTCGTCTCGATTATCTCAATTATTGGCAGCATTGGCGTGACTGCGGCTCAGAATATGGCAATGTTATTGATATTTCGATTTTTCACCGGGGCCGGAAGCTTTGCATATCTGGCTTTAGGTATGGGTGTTCAATTTCAAGGCTAATATATTTCTCACGTGGCTAACAATTCATAGTGCCAGGATATATTTCCGAGCTCGCTACACCTAAGAGGCGCGGTCTCTTTGGCGGCCTTTGCGGCACCTTTATTGGATTCGGTTACTGCTGTGCCTCGTTCGTTGGTCTTGGCTTCTATTACATCCATAATAAAGAAATGCAGTGGCGAGGACCCTTCGCGGTTGGAATTCTATGGCCTGTGGTGACACTAGCAACCTACCCATTTATTCCCGAGTCACCTCGGTTCCTATTGATGAAGAACAGGCCTGATGAGGCGTGGAATGTGGTCTCTCGGCTCCATGCTGACCCTAGCACAAATGATAATTCATTTATACTGGCTGAGTTCTCTCAGATGAAGCAGCAGGCTGATTATGAGCGGACGTTGGACAGGTCCTGGCTGCAACTTGTCAAGAAGCCATCATACAGGAAACGATTGATCCTCATTGGAGGTATAAAGATTTTAGGTCAAAGTACAGCAGTACTAGTACTTAATAACTATGTAAGTTGTGCTTTAAATGCTATTGCACCCTAACTAATGCTCTTCTACAGGGTCCAATCTTTTACGCCGCCCTTGGCTTTCAGAAACGCGACCAGCTTATTCTTGCTGGTGGCCGGGATGTTGGTATGTTGCTCCTAAACTACTTATCGAAAAGTATTAACAATTACAGTTGCCTTCCTCGGAAATATGGCCGGCGCCTTTCTAATGGATAACTTTGGAAGAAGACGTTTACTACTTACCGGGTTTGGAGGCTGCCTTATTACCCTATGTGTCTTTGCAGCAATGGTCGCCGAGGTCCAGAAAGAGCCTAGAATAGGGCTAGTAGGGGTTGGTATGACAGCACTCTTTACATTCCTCCTCTTCTACGCATTTGGCGTTGATGCTGCAACCTATGTCTACGCGGGCGAGATATTTCCTGGCCATATAAGATCAAAAGGCATGGCTATTTCGGTTATAATAGCTGCATTAACGTCACTTGTTTACTTGCAAGTTACTCCGCTAGCTGTTGCTAATATTGGATGGAAGTATTTCCTGGTAAATGCGTCCCCTGATACCTACACTATATTATATATTAACCTCTTATTAGGTCTTTATTTCCGTTAGTGCTGTTGGCTTCGTGTGGGCGTATCTCAACATCTTCGAGACCAAGCATATCCCGCTCGAGGAAATAGGAGAGAAATTCGGTGAGGTGGACGAGGTGGCTGTCCATCTTTCGGAGGCTATGGCGGAATCCGCTGAAAAGGGGCAAATTTTTCCTACTGAGCATATTGAGCGTTCTGATGAGGCTTCTCCTACAAGGGAGACTTAGTGAATAACGCGCAAGGATGTCGACTATTACTAGAACGAGAATAGTGAAGGACAACTTAACTTCGCTTGGATTATGAACCTACTCGCCTGCCTGATGCCTTGTAGCTACAAGCTAGATTGATTATCATACTTCTCAATCTTGCATAGACTGCGCCAAAACCCGAGAATGGGTAAGAGAAGTCGACCCGCAACCCGAACCCGCAAACCCGATGGGTAGACTCGACCAACCCGCAACCCGCCCCGCAACCCGCGCGGGTAACCCGCGCGGGTTCCCGCAAAAACCCGCGGCTACATAATTTTCCCAATTAAGCTATGGCGAAGTGTATAAAAATGCTGATTTATACTAATAAAATATAGTAATCTATGGCGGTTTTGTTTATACGTCTAAGGCACGCTTCGACTACTACTATTTCTGACCGCGGTTAGAAATTATCTATATATTAAAAGCTCCCTTAAGGCTACTACTATCTCTAACCGCGGTTAGAAACTATCTATTATTACCTACTAGATCTTTAAGGAAAAGAGTGTATTTCATTTAAAATTGTAACGGGCCAGTGCCCGGCTGACATCACGTGCGCGCACGTGACCTTCCCCACGCCCCATTTTGTTTACGCTCGGCCCCGTCAACTCCTTCTCTCTTCAAGCTTCTAGATAACTGCAAACGGCTTAGCTAGTCTGAATCAAAACTGGTTTCGTCCCTTCACAGCTACTATACATATAAAGCTCCGGCATATTGATATAAACCGGCTTTAGATAAAATAGGAGGTTAATACTAGCCGTATACACGTGAATTAGATTCCTATAGTAGAGATGCCGGCAGATGGTCTTATAAAGATCCTACTAAGGCAAAAGTAGTAGGTATTCAGAGACCTGATTAGGATGAGAGAAATCAGGCATCTGATTATACCCTAGAAAAGATAAATACGCAGCTCTTGAAGCCATCGAGGATCTGTGAATAGCTTTAAAAGCTAGGGGGTATATCAGAAAACAGACTGATTATATGGATTACCGAGTCTAATACCATTATAAACATGTGACCTTTTTACTATGCACTTTGCTTATTAATTATGTCCGGACAGATTGACAAAACCGGACCATTGTTGTTTTTAGTTAGTTAGAGAATTTTACCATCGTGAATTTACTAGTACGCTCGCCATACACCGGATTTCCGTCAGTTAAGTATAGATTATAACATCTTTCGACTCCCTTGCCCTTTTTATAAGGAAGTATTAAGTATATTCTCGACACCAATCAGAAGCAATGCGGGTTCTATTACTCGTTTCATCTCTATATACATATGTACATATATATAGATCCCCTCATGACCCCGCACCCCCCACATGTCAAGAGCATCATCTTATCATGTCAAGAGGCAGTACCACGTGACCGTTTGCAAAGACTATCCATGCGAATGCCACGTCCGTCGTTCGGACTGTCGGGAAGTGTACCGAAAACTTTCATTCCGTCTTATCACTTTCATAACTGGGATCATAAAAGACGCATCTAACACTAGTATACGCCCCATATAAATAAGCTCTAGCCTGCCTCCTGCTGCTGAGGCAATATGTCTTGTTCCAGTTATCAGATAGTCCAGAGTATCGAGTTTATATATAAATGAATAATGGTCACATAAAATTTCACATTTAAAAACACCTGGCCAGGATTATCATGATTCATAATGCATTTAAATATGGTTAGAAAGCGCTGGCGATAGCCTCAAATCAGTACACTGTCAAACAACTCACGGCACCATTCTTGAGAACTTCAAATAAAAGCCCCGGGAAGCCAAAAAGCTCGGTGTTGCCCAACCCCCCATCCTGCCCATCTGCACCACTCCGAGGACCTTTGGCCGTGCTCTCCTCCCAGCCACCGAGAAACTCAACGCTACTCTCGGGACTTTCTCCCCAGCCACGGTTCAGCACCATTGGCCGTTGCAGAGCACGCTCCTCGGCGGGGCTGGCATAAGATCCTTTCCAAGTAGTACGCAGCCGTTCTGAGATTTCGTCATAGGGCGATTCCGATGTCAGACAGTCGCCAGATTCATCCAGTGGAATTAGCCAGCGACTCCGCCGGTGACGATTAAATGGATAAGAACCCGGGACATTCCCATGAAGAATGATCTTGGTCACTGTCAGCTGGGAAGACGGTGGCTGAGGCGATGGATCCGGACGGCCTGAAGCGGGGAAAGCAGGTCCAGGTGTTGTTGGATACGAGATGAAGGCATCGAACCCATGGTGGAAGTAGTTGAAAAAGCATTCTGCGGGCAGTGAGGTGGGGTCTCCGATATTTAAGGTAGTCATCTCTTCGTCAGAATCATCAGTTACACTGTTAGTAGATGAGTGGTCGCCGTCCGGAATCTCGATTCCTCTGCCTGGAGAGGGACTGAGGTGCAGGTCCCCACCCCCGGCTGCACGATGAATCGAGATTCGGCGGTCGTTCTTACGGTAGATTGCGTCGGGTGGACCGAAGTCTGCAATCAAGTCCTGGGGAGTCGTTTCTCCCAGTGTTATGTATAAGGGAGAGCCCGTCCTGCGAACCACTTCAAATTTCCCAGCACCAAGGACATGCCACTCCTCGATTTCATCCGCCAGCGATTCTCGGGATTTACCAATCAAAGTCGACGAGCGTGGGTACTGTATTTGTTGCGTGAACAACTTGGCTCGAACCTCGGGCCATGACGACCCTTGGAAGATTGACATGGATGTGGCCGGAAGGGCAGCCGAGGAGGATAACAACGCTACAAAATCACACTGATCGGACCAGGCAGAGTGCTGAAGGGGAAACGAGAATGCAACCCCGGGATACGAGAGCACGTAGGTGCCATATGGCGACTGTGGATCTGCCGGTGGTACGTATTCTCCTGGGTATGATGGACCAAACAAGCGATTGTAGACGTGCCGGAAGCTAGGGCCGTGCGAAGACAAGGGTTGTTCTGCTGACTTCCCACCTTTGAGCACCTCCTGGTTTTTGTATACCAAGTTTACTCGAGAGAAGTCAAGAACTTCGATCAGACGGAGTCTCTGGTCAGGACCATCAAATCGAAGGCGCAGGCCATTTGAAGGTAACTGCAATATCACCGGTTTGCGAAGGGGATCTGCAGAGGAGTAGGCTAGGTCGATGGCGGGATAGGTTTGGGGATAGGACTTGACGCGGGTGAGGACGTTATGAAGCGAAGCTCCCAGGGCTTCCAAAGTATTAGCGAGAGTCGCCGAAAAGTCTGTGAGGCTAGACAAAGAGACATACTGATAAACCCGAGTCCTTTCCCAGGGAAGATTTGCGCCTGCGTTGGGGAAGTAGAAGAAGTCATAGTGATCTGTCCGTTTTCATGGCCCGGAAAATATAGGCGGACAAAAGCCCATGCGATAGTCGAGCTATGCTTATTAGTTAAAAAGGGAAAGCTCCGAAGGTGTAGGGGAAGTCAACATGATATGAGGGGGATAGCGATAAGACGATGACGATAGCGCAGCCGACCGAGTCATGTGAGAGGGGAAAATGACTAGATTATGTAATCTTTGTTTATGTTTTCTCGTTTGAGACAAAGCTCCACTGATATACACAACGCTGAAAGACTCCGACACAGCTGGTGAAAAGATCAGATCGACTTTCAAAATAACCATCGGATATTACTGCTAAAGAATACCACAATTACGCTCCGAGTGTCGCGTTGTCAGTATGGCTGGCCCACCAAGGCCACCATCCACCCTCCCCACCACCACGAGGAGGTCGGGTTTGCGCCAACCAATTCGACGAGCGGGTTCAGCAGCCCCAGAGCGCCATGCACCGTCTGGAGCATCTACACCGTCAGTGAGGTCATCCGCGATCAGCGCAGCTCGTGCGCCAAGGAGCCCCGAAAAAACGGGCGCTGTRAGCAGGAGGAAGGAGAAAGATTTTGACCGAGAAGTCAGCGAGGACACAAGCATTCATGTGGTGGTCCGCTGTCGCGGCCGCAGTAATCGCGAAGTCAAAGAGAACAACGGAGTAGTCTTGTCAACACCAGAAGGCGTGAAGGGGAAGACCCTCGATCTGTCGATGGGACCGAACGCGGTTTCAAACAAGACATATGCTTTCGACAAGGTCTTCTCCCCGGCCGCCGATCAAACCACTGTCTACGGGGATGTGGTCGTGCCGGTCCTTGACGAGGTTAGTATAGTCACCGCATACGAAATCAAAGGCCCGCGCTAATTCCTTGCAGATGTTGGCCGGTTACAACTGCACAATCTTCGCATACGGACAGACTGGAACGGGAAAGACATACACCATGTCAGGAGACATGACCGACACATTGGGCATCCTTTCCGATGATGCTGGAATTATTCCACGTACCCTTTACGCCCTGTTTCACAAACTCGAGGATACAGAAAGCACAGTGAAATGCTCTTTCATCGAACTTTATAACGAAGAACTCCGTGACCTTCTGTCATACGACGATAGCACCAAGCTCAAGATTTTCGAAAACGAGAAGAAAGGAGGGCACAGCACAATGGTTCAGGGCATGGAGGAGACCTACATCGACTCTGCGTCCACCGGAATCAGATTACTTCAAGCGGGCAGCCACAAACGCCAAGTGGCAGCGACCAAATGCAATGACCTGAGTTCCCGAAGTCATACAGTTTTTACCATCACCGTTCTCACCAATCGCAAGACCGAATCTGGCGAGGATTACGTTAGCTCGGGGAAGTTGAACTTGGTTGATCTCGCGGGTAGTGAAAACATCGGACGGAGCGGTGCGGAAAATAAACGGGCAGCAGAGGCAGGTCTCATCAACAAGAGTCTACTCACTCTTGGGAGAGTCATCAACGCTCTGGTGGATAAGAGCTCACACATTCCTTACCGAGAGTCAAAACTTACGAGACTGCTACAAGATTCACTTGGAGGACGAACAAAAACATGTATCATCGCCACTGTTTCGCCTGCCCGAAACAATCTAGAGGAGACTATTTCTACCCTTGATTATGCCTTCCGAGCCAAGAACATCCGCAACAAACCGCAGATTAATTCCACCATCTCCAAAAGCAAGCTTCTGCAAGATATCGGCATGGAAATTCAGAAGCTCAAGAGCGAGCTCATTGCCACCCGGCATCGCAATGGTGTCTATATGACGCCTGATGCGTTCGAAGAAATGACGATGGAAAGTGAGTCACGACGAATCGTGAACGACGAACAACGTGCCAAGATTGAGTCGATGGAGGCAAGCCTCCGCCACAAGGTCCAAGAGCTACTTGCTATCACGGGCAACTTCAACTCATTAAAGCATGACAATGAGGAGACTCAATCCAAACTCAAAGAAACGCGCGATGTTCTCAACGAAACAGAAAAGTTTTGGAAGGATACCCAGGAGAAACTGGATGAGGAGAAGATTGTGCGGAAGGCCCATCAAAATACGGAAAAGCAACTTCGTCACATTGGTGCTGGCCTAGTGACCACTTTAAATGGTACTATTCAAGACGTGGATGGACTGCACGCGAAATTGGATCGCAGAGATAACTTGGACATCGATAACCGGCAAACTTGGCAGACCTCAACCGGTGAGGTATCGCATGTGACAGAGCGCGTCGAGGCTCGCATGCAGATCTTCCAGACGCAGCACGCGAAGCTGCTTGAAGGGATGTCTGGCAAAATCCAACAATTTGTGGACCGTGAACTGGACACTGTGCAGTCCACCCGCTCCCACCTCAAGGATCTTGATGCCTCATTTGACAAGGCCGAGGCCGAGGCTAAGAGTAACACCTCCACTGCCCACAACGAGATGAATGAAGTTCTCGAGGAGATTAAGGTCCTTCGAGAAGAAGTTAAATCCAAAGTTGGCGAAGGCCTGAATGGCTTGTCAGCAGCTGCTGCACGGATCTCCGAAGAGGTTATTGGGGAGTTCTCGGAGTTCCACTCCCAACTTCACTCATCATACAGCACACTCGGCAAAGACTTCAAGACCATGTTTGACGGCATGGCAAAGCACCTCGATGAACAGAAATCTGAAGTCCACAAACTACGTCTCGAGCTGCAGGCAGCTAATCGCCAGACGGTAGAGGCCAATAGAAAGGCTTCATCCAATCTAGCACAAGTTCTAGAAGAGGAACATGCGAGTGCACACGCTGAGCGCGAAACTCTTATGTCTCACATCCGGGGCCTCCTCGAGGACTCAAGTCATAGGCAAAACAACCGCCTCAAGGGCAAATTTGATACCCTTCGCACTGACATCTCGGCATCAGGCGACTCTCTTGAGCAAGCGACTGCGCGGCACGACAGACACATTGATGAATGGATTTTCAAGGAGGAGCAGTTTGCCAAGGACATTACTGCATCCAAGGACGAAGTCAAGACCAGGATGCAGAATGATTGGGAGGTAAGACAAGCTGATATCTTTGGGTTGCGAAACCAAACTAACGACAGTAGACTTTCGACCAGCGCAACGCCTCAATTCATCGGGCAACGGAGGCTGTGCACCAGGAGACTGTGCGGATTGTTGATGCTCAAATGAGCGACATGGGGACACAAATGGAGGCTTTGGATGACTTTGTTGCCAAAGCACGGTCCCAGAATGGCCGCTTCCATGAATCACATCTAGGCAGTTTGGATTCCATGGCTAATAATGTCCGAGAGTCCCGCTCAAACGTCTATGGGCAACTCGAATGGTTCACTGGACGCGTGGAGCAACTCCAGGAGGAGGTCGACCTGCATACCAAGGACCTGGCACAAACTACTGCACCTCTACACGCAGAAGTCCGCCAGCCACTGTTAGATATGCGGTCCAACATCCAGAGCCGCCCCATGAAAGAGTATGTTCCAACAGGTATAACCCCTCAGAAACGACGATACGAATACCCTTCGGAAATGCCCCAAACGGAAGCCCACGACGGTCTTCGCACTCGACACCGGACATCCAAGCAGTTTACTGCTCTGCCATTCAGTGAGGTGGAACAACAGGATTACCCTGCTCCCACTTCACCGCAAAATTCACCGTCCAAGAAATTCGTGTATAATGATACCCCGGAAGAGGTAGGCCACTCTCTTCCATCATCCGCAGCCCCACCTTCCAACACTGGCCTTAGAGAAGTCGACCTAAACGTCGCCAGACCGGTCGTGTCTGACGGTGACGACGCACTACCCCCCACTAAGCCGGAAACCCCCGCTTTGCCCACATCCATGGAGCTCGACGAGACGCCAGAAAAAGAAGAGCCAGAACCTTCCCGCAAACGGCGTCGCTCGAACTCAAACAACAATCCCGAAATCAAACTCCCCAAAACTATGCTCTCAAAAAGAATGGTGAGCATGAAGGAGGGTCGCGAAAACATGGCCCCCACAGCCATCGCTGGTGGTCGAAGGTTCAGAAACCGCACCTCTGATTAGGCGGATTCCATGTTCTTCATTTGCTTTTTGCTTTTCTTCTTTTCTGGAAATTTTTGATACCCGATAGTCGCTGGGCTTTTTACTCTGGATTGGAGTTTTTTGGCTGAGAAAACAGTGTTGGGTTGGACATTCTCTTGTATCTCTTTTGTCTGAGTGCCTAAGAAAGGCGATTGTACTTGGCGTTTCTTGTTTGGCTACATTGATGTTCCTATGGGAATGTCAGATCCGATCTCAATACCCATACTTGATCTCCCAGTTTGGATTGGTTTATCTTCTAAAGTATGTTCATGAGGCTCGGCACTGGCCTATTGGTAGACTAGACTGAATAAAACGCCGATGCTTCCCCCGCGATGCGCCAAAACGGCAATAATGAATTATCAAGAATGTTCCCCTTCAGCATACGCCGCACTATCCCCCTTGGTCTGAATAGTCTCTTCGGCTGTGTCGGGAGAGAAGGGATGCTGCACAAGTTTGTCCTCGTCGTGTTCTCCCTTCGAGTCCGCTGTCTCTGCGGCGTCGATAACAACCTGCAACTCGCTCATCCGCTTCGCAAACTGGTCCATCATCTCCTCAAGTGTGCCCTCCTTATTCTTTCCACCCACCTTAATCGGCAGCCCACCTGTGCCACGGATCTTTAACATCAAGCCATGTCCTGGTGACTCGCCAGGATTACTATTCTCAAAAGTTGGCGCCGGCACCACTTCCGTGTTGAGGACCTGCCATCTTGATGAGAAACTCTGCGCCGATGTAACGCGATACTGCGGGTGTAGCTGTCCCTGATCCTGTGGTAACGCGGAAGCGTTCGCCGGTGACGAAGATATGGACCTGGTGCCACCTCCTTTGCCTGGCGCTACTTGTTCGGTTACCGGACTGGTTTGTGCTGCCTCAGGTGTGTGTGGTGAGGGCTCTATGTCAAGGATGACATAATTCTCTCGAATGCCTGGAACGGGTGGTGGGAGTAGGGTGCTCTTGGCTAGGTCCAGGTGGGAGGAGTCTTTGGTCTCGTCCTGGAGACTCGATGCTTGGATCTGCGCGATCCGGTCTTTCTTGGAATCGGAGAGAGCTTCTTGTTGCGCGGCCAAGCTACGTATGGCTGCCTCAGTCACGATGTCGGTGTCATCGTCAGAGAATATGTAGTGGACCGTTGGGTGATAGTAGTCTGAGGTATGGGCGTCTTCGATCAAGGTGAAGAACGGCTGGAATGTGGGGTGAGATAGATGTTGCTCTTGGCCTTCCCCGGGGTGGTCTGTGGCTTCATCCATAACTCCATCTTGGCAGGGCGATGTAACTGTTCCTGGGGGTTGGTGAGTTTCGTCTGTTGATGGGCGGCCCCCAGGCAGTTGCCCTCTCGAGTGTCGATCATGCGGGCGCGAAGAGGCGGTGTCTGGCCGAGAGAGTGTTTCTTTGTGCAGGGACTGCCGAGATGAGGAAGAGGATAGAGGGGGTTGATAGGGAGAGTTGTTCAGAGACATCTCCATAAGCTGAAGCTACATCATTCCGGAGAAGAGCTTGGGATAGGATGAGGTTCTGTATCGCGTGCGGAGAGCTTCTTATCGATATCACCACGTGATCAGATGAAACGTGATAGCTATGGAGCAGTGTTGTTGATCTTGTATCGAATGACTATTATATTGGTACGTATATGAATTAATATCTGAAACGGCCTTGTCATTTCTCATTTTTCAATATGGCAGGATAGCAGTTGGTAGGTTGCTTGTGTATGATATATGATAAGATGATAAACCAATGTATGGCTCAATCTGGAATATATACATTGACATGCCGAAGATCGAACGCTATAAATGACACGCATTGGCAATTCTAACCACTAAAGCATATATCGAGAAAGCCCAATTACGCATGAATAACAGTCGTCCCAATAGGAATAGTCTCGATTTGTAAAATGAAGTATAAACTGGGATCCAATCTCGTGTCGATTGATCAAAATCGCTCAAACCACGGCATTAATTTGATGAGTATAGACTGGCGTCCCACCAACTCTTCCGATCCAAGATTGTATGCCCGATAAAAACACAAAGGGGTATCTACTATTAGTCCGACAACGCCTTGATAATCATTGATGAGAAGAAAAGAGACACAAATTAGGCCGTTATTCCTTGTCCTTCCATTCGAATTCTTGAGACAGTTAGCTCGATATCTCACAGAGAATGCAGAGAGAGCATACTTTGTCGGCACATTGGACATAGTCCCTTGGAAGATTCCAGGTCAATCCAGGTCATTAAGCAATGCTGTTCCAAAAAGAAAGTTGATCAGTCCAGTCTTAGCTTAAGACGCTCAATCCGCAATCTTACCATATGGAACGCATGATTACATCTTCCTTGCACTGTAATAGTCCCCATAGTCAGTATTTAGCATCGAGTCGGGAGTAGAAAGGCCACTCACCAAGCGCGCAGTCGTCGCCGGGGAATTTGCAGGTTGGACAAGTGCCGTCGAACTGAACACGACAAATGCCACACACTTCATCCTCAGGAATATCCCAATGCCAAGTAGCAACGGCATTCCATTCTTTAATGGTGACCTTCATTGTGGAGTGGGATAGTGGAGAGCCAAGCTGAAGAAGTGAAGAGGGAAAATCAACACCCTTATCTCCTATCGACCTTATCACATGTCCACAGGTTCTCCGCACCTCCACATATGCCGCCATAACACGCAATAGTGCTCCCTCGTATTGCTCTTGCTTTTCCGCTTCCTCTTACTCGTTGCTTCTGCCTTGCATTTTGATAAGGCTTTGCTACCGCGTTATGTAAATTGGTCTTTAAAAAGGCTCCCTTTCCTCTCCACCATGGCTTATGCAGCCCGATCCTTTTCTCCTGCTCGTCTCTTCCGTCCCAACATGTCCATCTCTACAGGGTTCCATAGTCAGCGCAATGTCTCTTTTTCGTCGTATCTAGTGACACCAAAGCAGCTGAATGAAGCACTCAAGAAGAACCCCCCAACAAAAATCTCAACTTCCCCGCGCGTGATTCCTCTTTGTGCAGCATGGTTCATGCCGAACGATCCAGAGGGTCGCAAGGGAATTGACTCATTCCACAACTCGCGCATCCCCCAGGCCCGGTTCTTTGACCTTGATGCTGTCAAGGATCATGATTCACCCTATCCACACATGCTTCCCACTTGCGAGACCTTTGCCGAGGCCATGAGCGACTTGGGGATCCGTCGCGACGACTCGGTGGTGGTCTACGACACTGCCGACCTGGGCATATTCAGTGCACCCCGTGTAGGCTGGACCCTGCGCGTCTTCGGTCACTCCAATGTGCACATCCTCAACAACTATCGTCTCTGGATCAAAGAAGGCTTCCCGACCGAGAGCGGTGAGCCAGCGGTGATGGAGAAGTCCAAGTACCCTGTTCCGACATACGACTCGCGACTAGTGATCTCTTTTCGGGAGATGAAGGAGTTGGCATTGGACTATGGCAAAGAAGGCGCGGAGGAAATAGAGGTCCTCGATGCACGTTCCTATGGTCGCTGGGCAGGAACCGACCCGGAGCCGCGTCCTGGCCTGTCATCAGGCCATATTCCTGGCTCCAAGAGCATGCCCTTCCAAGAACTGCTGGACCCTGAAACCAAAACCTATCTCCCTGCTGATGACCTGCGAAAGGTGTTTGAGGACCACAAGGTGGATCCAAACCAAACAATTATCAGCTCGTGCGGCACTGGCGTGACTGCCTCCATCATTGAGACAGCCCTGAATGAGGCGGAATATGGCGACCCAAACCTGCGCCGCGTATATGACGGCAGCTGGACGTAAGTATACAAACTTTCCCCTATAATTCAGATGTCGCTACTAGTACTGATATGGACATGGAAACCAGTGAGTGGGCGCAACGAGTCAAGGAATCGGATGGCCTCATCAAGAAGGTGAAGTCATAAGCCGGCATGAATGCTTTGGAACACTTTTTCTTCATGAACATGAACTTTCTTTTTCTATCCCTCTCTACCCTTAGATTCTATCCCTCTTAGATATATAGAAATCCTCTCTTCTCTCTTTTAAATTCGGTCTTGTTCCTGAAGCCCGCTTAGTCAGCATATTTTCAACTCTGCCCATCGCATCATTTCTCAAGGTGCGTTCCTTTGGCCCCTAGCAGACTGTATTGTTACAAAGATGCTGCAGATGGAAATATCCTGTCAACTGGATTCTCATCGTGAGTAAAAATACGGCTCCCATCAACCGACATCCCGCTCTACCTCGCACCCCCCACATTCCCAGGTCCCTCCATCATCAAACCTCCTTCCTCAGCTCTAGGCCCGTGCTGACCGGCCTCGATTTAGTCGCGGTTGTCTACAATTCTAGTCTTCCGATATAGGGTGGTCCTTACCCTGTATCTCTCACTTACTACGATCGCACCGAACGCACTCGTTCAATATCCGCCATGTCGACCGGACGCAAGGTCTTCCGCTGTGCCGTGGACGAGACGGCGCTGTCCACCAATATTAGCGAAATCAAGAAATGGACAACGAATGGCGCTATTGATCTCGTGGTTCCTCTTTACAGTGAGTATCCGCATACCGAGGAGACATTGATTGCCTCACTGTAGCGCTTGCCGGTCTAACCATTATCCTCCGATTAGCACTTGAACGACTCCATGCGCTTAAGCGAGCGGGATCGCAGGTCGCCATCAACGCCCGCGAAGCTGTCCGCTTTCTTGACCGGGTCACTTCCGGCAAAGATCACTTCGCCGCCGATCGAGTTGTCCTCCAAGGTCCCATGGAGCAATACGAGCGCTGGGAGGATGCCGAGAAATTCTTCCTGCCGGAATTCGAAGAGGAGCCCGAGGCAATCGACGAGGCAGTTACCAATGACAAGCCCGCGATTCAACCCAGCGCCGATGATACTTTGCACAAGAACGAGTCGGACGATCTGTCGCAGATGCTCTTGTCCAAGCTGAACTTCAAGAAGGACCCAGAGGCTGTGTCGATCACCTCCGTCGGCACCCCCAGTGGACCTGGATCGCGCACGTCCTCTCGCAGCTCCCGTACTAGCCCTGAGTGTGCCCAACATGAGTCTAGCAATGGAACAAAGAATCGGAAGACCAAGAGCAAGTCTACCAGTCATCAGCGCACCATCTCCGGATCCGTTATCCCGACCGCTCCGCCCGCTCTGCGCCCATTGCTGAGCGCCCTGCTCTGGCGGTTGCATGCCGGCCCCGATGCCGAGAACTCTGCTAAGACCTGCATTCTCATCTCCAATGACCGTGCGACCCAGGTGTGGGCTCAGAAATTTGGCATTGGTGTTAAGAACATTCTGCAGCTACGTACCGCTATCCAGTATGAGGAGCGCGAGTACAAAAACCGCTGCAAATACGTTGAGAAGACTCAGACGCAACCCGCCGAGCCGAAGACCTTGTTGTCCTACGAGGATGAGAGCGACGAGGATGAGCTAGTGTTCGTCCCTCGCGGCCGTGGAAAAGGAACTCCCCGAGGTGCTTCGCGTGGTGGTCAACGCAAGGCTGCCCCCAAGGCTGCCCCCAAGGCTGCGCCACTTCCTGCCGAGCCTACTGCTACCATCGAAGTTCCTACGAAGCCCATCGACCCGGACTCTTTCAGCCGGACTCTGGGTGGTGCAACAAAGGCGCCCACCGTAGACTTGAGCACCCAACAGGGTGCCGCCGGTGCCTCCCGCGGTAATGCTGGAGCCTCTCGCCGCTCATCCAATGGTCGCCGTGGTGGAGCTTCGCGCGGTGCACGAGGCAATGGTCGTGGCCGTGGCAAGCTCTGGGTTCCTTGATTAGCACGAGCAGAACGGTCTACTCCAAATCATCCTCTTGATGATTTGTAGACTGGAGTGTTTTGTGAACCAATGCATCCAGAACCGAACAGGCGTGCCTCTTTCTCTTTGCTGGACTGCAATAAATCCCCCCCAATGCGGGGATCTGGATCTGGATCTGTCTTGCTGTGATTGCCTGCAGAGTGTGTTTTTCCCTCTTCCCCTGGCATAAAAGATCCCAGAATCCCGGCATGATTCGGATCTCGGACACGAAAAGGACATGAATCCCATGGTGGATTCGACCCGCGGCTGTGATGCGCTGCTTGGATATGTCTACTTCGGAAAACCTGTGCCCCCTCTTTTTCCCCTTTCACCCTTTCCTTAGGAGACGGAGATGGGAGATCGTCAAATTGCGGAGACGTTCAGACGGTTGCTCTTTTTTCTTTCTTTTTTATTGCGCTGGGAGATGGTATGATAATGGATTGTATTTTTTTTTTTTTTGTTTTATGATCTATTAGCATGCCAATTATCCTAGATTATCCCAGAAAATTCCATGATGTTTTTCTCTTATATGGTATAGTATAGTATGATGTCGATGTATAGACCGCCGCTTTCCCCGCGTGATTGTCCCGTGGGACAATCACTTGACTTTCGCCTTCTCCAGGGCTTCCAGGGCTTTCAGGGCTTTTTTAACTACTTCATTCCTCTACTGCTTTCACCTAACATACATTTGACTATCATTACTTACCACAATGTCTTCCATCGAACAGTCCCTTCCCCCGACCAGCGAGCGTCGCAACTCGCTGGAGAAACACCTCCAAACCCGCCCGGATATGCAGGACCTCAAGAACCGCCACATCCTGCTAGACACCAATGTAGCGCCGTGGGTGTTCCCGGGAATATTCCCCCTTTTTTTTCTCTCATGAGATATGGTCGTTAACTACTGATAGAGCTCTTCAATCTGCCCGCCAGGAGCTCGACCGTCAGCGTGCTACAGACAATCTGAAGAAGAACCTGGAGAAGAGACCTGAGAAGGACGAGTTGGTTGAGCGTTTGTTTCCCTTTCTTTTCTTTCTTTTCCCTTGTGTTTATATGTCATTTCTTATTTTCTTTCGATTTGTACAGATTGGTTCCTGACATTCTTCTCGATATACTAACAACCCGCCAAGGCAATATCCTCCCCGCAACTTCCGCCGCCCCAGCGCTGCAGGCCCACGCTCAAGAACTCAAGCGACACATGCTGGCCGATAACCTCGAGCATAAGATTCAGAACCGGCCACAGCCTGAAGAGTTGATTTCCCAGGGTATTCTCTCCGAGGATGAGAACCCACGCTCGCCCGTCTAATTTTGACCAATTTTGGCCATCGAGACGTTGCCACAGCTTTGGTTGGTGCAATGAGATATGATACGATCGTTTTATGAAGGCGTTTTTCTTCTTTTGATTATTTTACAATTGGAAGTGGTCTTGTTCCTTATCCCTTTTTCAACTGTGTAGTTTTCGACTCTCTCTACCTGAACTTGTGATGTCACCATGACGCACGTGTTGGCATATCAAATACGGAAGATGCGAATTTCTATATAATGCATTCAGATATATGTAGAAATAAGGAAATAAGGCACTAATGAGGGGGATATTGGGGATATTGGGGCATTATGAAATTAGGTATACTTCTGGTATACATATGTACCTACATGGATGGAAATGTAGACCCGAATTATAACAGACACTGTCATTCAAAATAAAACCATTGATCATTCCTGAATACCTTCATGATATGTAAGCCCCTTTTTAGTTGTTTTTAGTAGGATCCCACCTCCACCGCAGCTGACAGATCAGGTGTCCAGCCACTCGGCCTCTCACTCCCACGAACAACAATCCCATATGCTGCCCGCTCAACCTTCTCCACACTGTTCTGCATCACATCCAGCTTCTTCGCCATATCCCGGAACATGTAATGCCGCTGGGGTACACTGAGGGCCTCAAATCCTGCACGTATAGCACGTAGATCACCCACAATGCCACCCTGCGACGAAGCGACCGTCGATTTCTCCCATTCGCTGGCTGTGTTATCCATTGACTGAGTAGCAGTTGCGTTCCCGGAGCTCAGGGATAAAACCGCGAAGCGCATCATCTCTCCTGTGAGATCGTATAGGCCCATTAGGTAGTCTTCTTCTGAAACGTGGATCTGTGGTGGGACCCGGGCCGAGCATTCGGCGTGGGTGATTAGCGTTTGCGTGCGTAGGTAGTGGTCGAAGGAGAGGGCTTCGATGAATTCTTGGATTCCTCCGCTGATTTGGCGCTGGTATCGCCAGCCATTGATGCCGAGCTGTTCGGGGACGACTTCTTCGAACAGTGCGTGGATTTGGTCGAAGCGGGTTTGGTTTTCTTGGGCGATTTTAGGTGGAAGGGGTTGGTTTGTTGCGCGGACTCGTTGGAGAGCGAAGATACTAGAGTGATCTCTGTTAGTGATGCTCTTCTTTGTAGTGGAGGGTGCAGACATACATCTTCTTGCTTAGGGCGGTAATGTCACGGCTTTTCTTGATGATACGCTCGCGGCGGTCATGATGCTCGTCCAGCTCGTCGCGGAAGTTCTCGAAGATTGACAGGATCGGACGAGCTGGCTCTAATTCTGCTTCTGCCATGACTGTGTCTTTAGGATTGAGGTCGAGGGGCTGGCCTTCCCAGTCGCGTTTGGTACCCATTGGCAAAAAAGGTTGGAGGTTGTTAAGTTCAGATCGCCCCGATAAGATATGAGATGATCTTCTCTTACATCTGACATCTTACATATCCGGGGACATACCCCTTGGTCTACTACATCATATATCTATTCATATTTACAAAGAGTTATGGCTTGTATTTTTAGTGCATCTGCTCATTGTAATCATATTGTCCACGGCTATATGTTAGTAGCTACTCATTCAACAATTTGGCAAGATGCTTGTCCCAGGTACCGGTACCTCAGAGGCTCACTTCCAAGGCCAGTAACTGTGACTGTCTGCTCATCACCAGGGACAATGTCAATAGCGTTGTCCTCAAGCTGTACACCCTCTTGCTCCTCGAAGACAAGACACTTGACCGGCTTGCGCGCATTGATCACCAACACCGTCTCACCAGATTTCCCGGTCTGCTTCTTAACCTCTACCTGTCGCTCGGACAGATTGAGATACTTCAACGGCTGTGGCCAGTCAATATCCCGTGCTACAACCTTGTTGTCCACCCACAACCGGGCGGCGAGAACATGCGGTTCTGGTTCCGCGATGTGATCGAGAACACCGTCAGTGATGATATCCGTGGTGCCATTGGCAGCAATGGTGATGTTTTCGCGCACGATCGGAGCCCGGATATCGCGGCCTGTGTTGACAGAGAGGAACCGCAGCTCAACACTGCCTTGGTCGGTCTGTGGTTGATTGCTAGCGATCCAAAGTTCGTACTTGCTGGTCTTGGGTGGCTGGGCGTGTGCCACGCTCCAGTCGTGGTGCTCACGTCGGACCCCAACAGCGATCGGGTTCATGACGCGCTTGACGGCGTAGTATGCTGGCTTGGGCTTGAGGAAGTAGTCCACGATGGCCCAGGAGATTGTCGGCCAGCAGTCGTTTAGCTGCCAGAGCAGTGCGCCACCGCAGTGTCGCTCGTCACCCCATTGCCGGCGCCAGCCTCGGTAGCCAAACATCATGGTCTCTGCTTGTACAACTTGAGTGAGATAGACATAGGTCTGGTCATGTTAGCCTGCATCGATGGCCATCATGGTGGTAGTCATACCTCAAGGTCTGTGGCGGTCCGTAGATTCTCTACAAGGTACGTCGCCAGTCTTCGTTCGTGACCGTCGGCCTTGTTATGGAAGTCGATCACATGAGATTGAGGGAATTTGTCCTCCGGGTTCTCAACAAAGTAGTCAATGGTAGAGAGGTGTGGAAATGCCTCCATTCCGAACTCGCTGTTGAACCGGCCGCCGAGAGTATCGAAGATTTGGTACTTCTCCTGCGTTCCATGCCACACTATTCTGGTGATTAGCGTAAGAACTCAAAGTCTGCTGGGGAAAGCTAACCGTTCCACTGGTGCATATCACCAACAGTGGGGTCTGACGATATCTTGCCGTCTCCCCATGGACTTCCAGGGTGATAGAATGTGCCAGGTGAGTATTCAGCCACCACATCTGGGAGCAGCTTCTCGTAAATGTATCGTGCGGGGAAATCTGTCTTCAACCAGTTCTCCGGTTCTTTGTCCTCGTAGTTATAGGTCAAGCCTTCTGACTCTGCAACTTGATAATCCTCGTTGTTGCCCGCATAGAGCACAATTGAAGGATGGTGTCGCATACGCTCCAAATTGTAGATGGTCTCTTGACGGACAGACTCGAGCATCTCGGGCCATGTGGGATAATTACCGCATCCGAACATAAAGTCTTGCCAGACTAGCACTCCCAATTCATCACAGGCCTCATAGAATGAGTCATCTTCATATATACCACCGCCCCAGACACTTACTCAAAGTTAGCTAAATCCGCATAAGTTATAGACCATTGAGAAAACAGAACTTACCGAATCATCACCTGTCTGCCAGCGACCATAAGTTCAATCCACTTACGGTATCGCTCAGCACTAATAGCAGGGAGCAGACTGTCTGCCGGAATCCAACACGAACCGCCGCAGAAAACGTCCATGCCATTAATTCGGAAGAAAAAGGATTTGCCATGCTTATCCGGTTGTTGAACAACCTCGGCGGTCCGGATACCAAACTTCTTGGATGTCTGGTCAACCTGTTCACCATTGCGAAGCAGCGACACCGATATGTCGTATAGAGTCTGTTCGCCGTATCCATGGGGCCACCACAGAGCCGGCTTGTCGACTGAGAATGTTACTTGAGCGGCCTTCCCAGACAGTGGGATAGTCTGGCTTGAGATCACCTTCCCTGTCAAGCCTAAGCTAACCTGGGCCGTGTAGTCGCCACCACCGACGCTCTCCACATCGATAACGGCCGTCACCTCAGCTGTCTGGTAGTCTGGGGAGACCTGGGTTTTGGGCCACAGATTGGCTACGCGGGTCTGATACACTTCGAAGCGTACGGCACGCCAGATGCCCGCGGTCATCAATACTGGTCCCCAGTCCCAGCCCCAGTGGTACTGGGCTTTCCGTACAGCCATGCGCGATGGATCGCCGTTGAATCCGACCCATTTGTGTGTGGTGTCCTGAGCTCGGAGCTCGCGTGCCTTGATGAGTGCACAGTCGAACTCAATCTCGAGCGTGTGTTCGCCTTCTGCTTCCAACGCTTTGGTCACGTCCACCCGGTGACCCAGAAACATGTTGTCACTCTCCAGGATCACTTGCCCGTCCAGCTTGACCTTGGCAAAGGTATCGAGACCATCGAAGACCATCACAATTGAAGAGCCGGCAGGGGCGGATGGCTTCTGTATGACATTTCGGTAGACCCATGACTTCTCGTTGACCCAGCGGGCATCCAATTCTTTGAATCCGACATAGGGATCATCGAGCCTGTTAGAAGTATAATGTTAGATTTTGGAACGTTTGATTTGAGGAGACTAGCTCACTTCTTATTGGCAATGAGATCCTGTTGTACCACCGACGGGACCGAAGCTACTGGCAGCCATTCGTCGGTGTCCCGGTCCTTGAAGGACCAGCCAGAAGACAGAGAGTGCAGGATCTTAGCCATTTTGAAAAGCAATTGGCAATATGAAGGAGGTAGCTTTGTCTGCCCCGGATTTATACATAGTTGGAGACGACTGATGCTTATCGATAAGCCCCGAGACTCCCTTTCCCCTTTAGGAAAGCCAGACCATTCCGTGTTAAAAAGGGACTAGTGTGTCCACATGACCTGTATATTTGCAGTTTGTACTCTTCAAATACAGTGAAACAATGGAAAGTTGCAAATTCCCAGAATTTCACCCGTCTCCCCACATGTGCACCCCAACTTGGCATTCATTCGAACCCTCCGGGGTTTTATATCCACCCAAGAGCTTTGTTGGCCACGGAATTGGTCCCGTCAAGCTCATAAATGCCATTGGTGATGTTCGGGTTTCTTTTCTGAGTTTCTGCTATCATAAACCTGGAGACTCCCTGGACTGATGAACCTGTATATCACCTGCTTCTTCCTCGTGCGCAGGAAGCTTCGAAGGTTCTTTCGGTCATCGTTTAATTTATTATTCCCACCAATTACCGTTAGTATGTGTTATGGTTCGTCACACAAGTCTACAACTGAACCAATCACCGTGGAATACCGCCAGGCAGCGGGCGTGTTGCATCCTTCGGCTCCCTTTCATTCCACAGGCTTGGCATGCTCGATAACTTGGAGATCAATGATCAGACCGTGGAGTTCTGCAGACTGCTGGCTCTGAATTTACTTCGAATTTGCGGAGTCTGACTCTCTTCGTCTCTTTTGTCTCCTTGAGAAGAAGAGAAAATGCGGGCGAGGGCTCTAACTGCCCGTGTCTCCATTTCGGGCCCTTGACTCGAAAGAGACATGGCGCAGAGGTTTCTCGGCACCGGACTCCAAGTGGCAAAGCGCCCCGAAGTGCGCTATAGGCACACTGCCCCTCCTGATACACGGGGTAAGCATAAGTGGGGATGAGCACCAACCCCTTGATTTATGAAAATCCCTCATTCCAGGTGTCAGGGGTCGGGCTCCAAGCCATTATGGTATACTCCGTACGGAGCACACGGAGTACAGCGCCAAGACTTGCGATGAAATGGAGATGAAATGAGAAGGTTTGACACACATTAATTGGCGAAACAGGTTGAAATATTCGGTCAAAGGGAAATTCGCTGGTACTGGACCATCGGACCTAATATCCCCATGAAAGAACGGCCATGCACTGCTAGTGTTCTTCCCCATACGACCCAGTCACATCTTGCAGGGCTCACAAGGCGAGTCTGGGGAAATTGCCCCTCACTTTGGGGAATCCATGCCACACTACGGAGTATGGAGTACCGAGTACCATGCAATGCAGGTTCTGTGGCGTGTGCACACTGGAAGCGAGATTGGATATTTCCCGTGAATGGCACATCTCCCACCCCTGTTCATGCCGGCGTGGCAATTCCCGGCTGGGATATTAGGCAGCTCGGGACTTGAAACCCCAGTTGAGCGCATAAAGTCCCCTGTTGGTCTTATATATGCCGGGAGTTATTGATATGGCATCTCCACGTCAAACCGAAGGTTGAAGGGCTTTTTTCCCCTTTGTTCTCGCTACAAGATCCGAGAGAGAGAGGGGGAGAGAGCGTCTTCGTCTTGCCACGCCTTGCAAGGACTAGTCCGGAGTCACGGAAATCACTAGCCTATAGTCATCCAATATGCTCGACCAATCACTCTGACCCGAGTGAGACTGGACAGGAAAAAAAGACTTGCATGTTCAAATCCATCACGAAAATGCGGGGAGATTAAGCGGATCAGCCTATTTTCTTCGTTCTGCTTAGGTCTTTCCGGTTTTAGTCTGCTTTTCCCCTTTTAATCTTCTTTTTCTTCTGTCTCCTTAGACCTATGACTTTCCACCTTTGCGCAATGTGAAGAATCAACTGTCACAACTCAACACAAACATTATACGACACTATTATTCTACCCATCCATGACGCCCCCTTAGTGACCACACGGTGGTCGTGGATTTATAACTATCATCAAGAATGTTCCATACCTTCGAGGGGTTTGAGAACCCCACGGCTGCAACTCCTGCCCGCAACCGGTCTACCAGTGAAAGACGTGAATCCATTAGTCGCCGTGTGACAACCTTACGCGCTTGTACATCTTGCCGTCATCGTAAGATCAAGTGTGATGGCGAGAAGCCATGTGAGGCATGTCGGTGGTATAAGAAGTCGGATCAGTGTCACTATTCAGACCCGCGGCCTTCGCGGAGGTGAGTTACTCGCCCATTTCCCCCTATCCCCAACCATCTAACCAGTTTAATATACACAGACACGTGGAAAAGCTATCTACAACTCTGGAGGAGTATCGGAGTATCTTGGGAAAGTTATTCCCAAACTTCTCTCCAGAGTCATTGGTAAATTTGCCACGTGAGAAACTCCTCGAGCTCACAACCGCCCCGTCGGGCTCCCACATGCAACCACAGTCACATCATGGCGATTCACCATCGACGTCGGTTTCCATGGAAGCCCATGTCTCACCTTTGTCAAATGAGGATGATAACCTCGAGGCTCTGCAAACCATGCCCGAGGAACTACCGGATAGCCGTAATACTAGCTCCTCGGATCTAGTGGAAGGTGTCTCCGATGATGTTAATGGCTTATCGCTGTCAGCTCGCCAGCCTTCATCTTACCTGGGTGTATCATCTATCCAGGCTGTGATCAAGGTCATTGTCTGGTTGGATCCAGGCTGTGCCTCGTACTTTTCGCGAACTCCCGTCAACGAACACGAGAATGCGATCGGATGGCCACATCGTGCGCCTGTCACACCCCCACAACCCCTTATTCCACCCTCGGAGATGCAAATGCTCGATGCATATTTCCTCTACTTCCAAGCCTTTGCCCCCATGATCGATGAGCGGTCCTTCCGCGAGGCCTACTGCGCTGGTCGTCGGAGAGATGACCATTGGCTTGCTCTACTGAATATTGTTCTTGCTCTCGGTTGTATTGCGGCTACAGGACCCGATGATATGACGCACCAGACATACTTCCTGCGATGCAAGGCTCACCTAACTCTGACTTCCTTGGGAAGCTCCCATATCGAGACTATCCAGGCGCTGGGCCTGATGGGCGGCTGGTACTGCCACTATATCAGCCAGCCGAATCTGGCATACTCCATTTTGGGTGCTGCATTGCGCATGTCGGTTGCTCTGGGACTGCATAAGGAGTTTGCAGAGACTCGGCAAATACCGAGTCCGGCGAAGCTAGCCTCCATGGATCTTAAGCGCCGTGTCTGGTGGTCTTTGTTCTGCATGGATACCTGGGCCGGCATGACACTAGGACGGCCCAGTATGGGTCGGATAGGTTCAAACATTACAGTCAAACCTCCCCTCTGTCGAGACAAGGTAAGTCTTATTCCATTCCAGAAAAGAATAATCGTTTGACTAATGGGATCATAATAGGGAAACGTTCTCGAAATCCTCCCTTTGGTGGAAAACATCCGCTTCGCCAAGATCGCAACCCAAGTCCAAGAGTCCCTCGCCGCAGCACCGCTAGTCAAGCACCAAGAAATGGCCCACGCAGATTCCCAGCTCCTAGAGTGGTGGGACAATCTCCCCTCCGTTCTGAAAGACCACGAGCCCTGCTCAGAGTCAATAAACACTGTCCGGACAGTCATGCGTTGGCGCTACTACAACCAACGGATCCTCCTGTACCGGCCAACACTACTCAGCTATGCCATGCGCCGCGTGCCTTATATCGCACTGCGATTGGAGGAGCGCACCGCGATTGAAAAATGTCGCGAGGTCGCAGATGAATCTATTCGGAATATTGCTGCTACGGCGCAGCTTAACCAGCTGTGCGGATGGAATGCTGTCTGGTGGACTTTCCAGGCTTCTCTGGTTCCCTTGGTGGGATTGTTCCTCAACGATCCAACGGTAAATGACCCCCGCGCTTCAATTGAGTCCTGTCAGGCGCAGGTGGAAATGGCCATGATGACCCTGGCCCGTATGCAGTCCTTTGGCCATACTGCAAAGCGGTCGCTGGACGCTATCTCGCGTATCTACGAGGCTAGCAAGCGGGGACAGGACCCTCGCGATCGTGATTCTTCCGCTAGCGTTCTTAGTAGCACTAACTCTTATCCCGCTGGTCGGGATATGTTAGCCATGTTTCCGGCACCTGAACAGGGTCGTGGTAACATGGCTATGGGAGAGAATGGGTTCCTTG
Organism: Penicillium sp. CF05; assembly: GCA_002916455.1. Taxonomy (NCBI): domain Eukaryota; kingdom Fungi; phylum Ascomycota; class Eurotiomycetes; order Eurotiales; family Aspergillaceae; genus Penicillium; species Penicillium sp. CF05. The sequence continues at coordinate 89,239 of PKQL01000012.1, forward strand.
ACCCCCTCTCTACTACCCCGTTCGCGGATGATTCAGGAGGCCAGTATCTCTGGGAGTATCTGAGTTGGAGTGATAACAACTTGTGGCCGGGTGTTGTCACTGATGTTGATGGGAGAAACGACGTGATGACTTTGTTGACTCCGGATCATGAGAAAGGCCCAAAGTTCGGAGAACAACCTGCGTATTTTGATCCCATTCCGGATCCTGGGTACTTTACGAACGGCGGACTCTATTACTGAACACTTGTTCTCTGCTATTCTACTTTCTATTCTATTATACTATATTCTTTGTTTGGAATTCTTCGATTCAGCATGTTAGCATAGGGCATTTGTGGGAAATGAGTGTATGATTGACTTAACTTTTCATTTCAATGCTTCAAGTATATCATGTACTGTAGGTTTTCTCATATTCATAATTTCTCATGGTACAATTGACACAGAAATGGGGTTTTACTCCAGACTAGAAGTCAAAATTCAATACTGGGACAAAACTGTCATGGAGGCATCGTTGGATTCAATTCAATTCAAGTCAAATCATATCATAGCGAGGCATAATATCGAGCCAGCGCATCTATCATTGCGTCTCGTCTTTCCGGATCTTCATCCTCAAAGATCTTTTGAACGTGTCTATTGTGTTTCAGACCTGCGACCTGGTTATACGAGTCACCGTATCCAACTGGGCCGTCCAACTGCAGCGGCCCTCTCCTGCGTTTGTCATCGGAGTCTGACAATAGTCCACTCGAGCCAATGTGAGCGAGTGAATTCCTGAGAATATCCCCAATGCTCACGTTTGCCACCAGGGGGAGCGACCCGAGGACCTTTGTATAGTACGGGATTAGAGTGCCGTTGGATACAATTGATCTGGTTACAGCTGTCAGGCTGAGTGCGCCTCTCCTGATGGCGGAGCCCTGTGAGCTGACAACTTCGCTGAGGTTACTGACTATCGTGCCGATGTCAACCACACCTCTCAATGGGAATGTGTTGTTGCCCGGTTTCAGAGTGACGTCTTTGACCGTTGCGTTGCCGATGACTAGGTCTGTGTTGCCACTTTTGAGGTCAAGTGTGATAGTGCCGACTTCGAAGCTGAGTACCGAGGGGTTTGGAAGTGTAAGATTGGCAACGAGGTTGGAACCGTCATCCTCTGCTGGTAAAAGCAATGTGCTATCTGCGATGGAGAATCCTTCGAACTTGTTTAAAGCTATTTCGGAGATTAGCAATGGGCGACCACTATATTGAAATACTCACTTGGGATCACCACATCTTTATCCAATACAATGTGGTTTTTCAGGACCCCGAGATATCCAGTGGTCACTCCATATAGTGATAGTGCTGTTTCCTTTTGGAAGACAGTCTGGCCCACAAAGGTTTCCCAGGAAGTCATATTGAGGATTGGTGTCAACTGGTCGGTGACTCCGAGTGAATAATTGCCCTTGATAGTTTGCCCAGGGATCTCAATTCCTGCATATGCATTCTCATGGCCAGCGGAGCGCACAAAGGTGTAGAAGACAACTGGGTCGAGTCGAACACCGAGTGCAAGCTTCAAGTTTACTTTGGCTTCTAGTGTCATTCGTACTGTATCTGTTGTTGGGTGCATCACTTCAGCATTGACGATTCGTAGGTCGGATTTGTTGACAACAAGTTGGGCAATGGCAGGAATTGCGACCAGAAAGCTTGTTTGGCGTTAGTTTGATAATAAACAGGAGTCGCAGCAAAGGAGCATTCTGAACTTACAAAACGGGTAAGAAAATAGCCAAGAAGATCACATTGGCGATGAGGTAGATGCACCAGAATCGCCTGCAATGCCGGCGGAATTTATCTTTTTTCGAGGTCAAGCTCAGTGAGGATCCGACCTTCTCAAGTTTGCCAGACTCATCGGATTCTGGGTTGAGAAGCCCTCGATTGCTCCCGATGATATACTTTCCCGTGTCCAGTGCCATGATAAAGTGCCTTCTGGAGAGAAAGATATACAGTCTATTTATATAAACACCAAACCCTCATGGAATTATCATATGTCTGTCGAAAGATACCGAGGACTGGGGAGATTAAGTTTGTAAATATATATCTTCCAGGGCTTGTTTCTTTTGCGGGGGATCGCCATCTTCTTGCACTTATTATACGGTATATAAAGTACATAGATAACATGGACAAACCTGCCGCACGTCTCTGCCTAAAGAACTGGGTTTATCTCTGCTAAGCCTGGCCAGGTGTGAAGTAGATTCATAACTAGTCTGTCATATTGCTTGTATTATGGAAGTAGACCACATACTCTGACGGCATCTAACCTATCAGATCGAATTGTCCCAATTTGGCCGGCCGGATTCCAAAAGCGGACGATGTGGCTTCTTACGCAAGTGGTTTAAGCGATGCAGGTCCGAGCTGTAATAATGTGCCTTGGCATGAAGTGTGCTGAATCTCTTGATTACGCTGCACATGCCTTTCGTCGATGGTCTTATTCCGAGTGCCATGGTGTGGGTTCATGGTCAGCTTATATAGTGTAACCAACGTTGATTCTGATTTATATTTATTTTAGTACTTGATGAGAAGCTTCTATCTATCCTTCCTATCACAGATGCGGGGATATCAACATCACAACAAGCGGCCCAAAGTATCATCGACTTGAGCGTTTATATCCAGACTTTCTCAGACTTCTCGTTGCTGCCGTTAAACCTCCAAGCCAAATGAATAGTTACAATTATGTAGTGTCAGTTTGAGACATTTAGTCAATGTCTGATAGTTGAAACGTCAAGACATGGACCTGGGTATCAACGTATAACTCTGTACTAGAAGCATGAAAATCCCTCGGGCTGTCTACTTTTCACATGAACCCTTCTGTCGGCATTTCTATCAACCAACTTAAAGGAGCTGGGACCTGAAGGAATTTCTCAATGTTTTGCTGATTATCCAGTAACCCCTCTTCGTGGCGTACCAGCTACATCGATGTACATGAGCCAAGACATCAAAACATCCGACATGACTGGCCAGGATTATCCTTAAGTCCCTGAATAGCCAAAGATTGTGACATCACAGTATGTCGTGTTGCGCGTATATCGTATAGAGTGCAAAGTAGTGCCGGGACGTTGGAATCCCCGCAATGCCATGGCCACTTTCCCCGCATTTTCAAGTTCCAATATGGATCTGTGATTATTCCTTGTTTTGGTGTTAAGACCTCGGGCAGAGTAGTTATTTTGTTGACCACGTAGTCTATGTACAATACATATATGCCCTACACCTGCCTGAATACCTAATTTCAACTATCTAGGGATATAGGGCTCGGTGTATAACTGTAGGAGACACTATAAAACCAACAAGAAATACAATATACTTAACATTCAAGCCCAGAGTAACTACCAAAGGTGACTAATTAGTTTATAGCAGCCTTCCAGTGTCAAGGGTGCTTCAATACATAGTGGAGGTATACTCTTGTATACTTCTCGTCCCGATTAGGCAATCTGGGGAACACGGACCATGCTGAGTCAGCGAGACATCACCGAGGCTGGGCAGGCCTGGAGGTGGCACATCCTCCACGTTAAACATCCACCAAATTAAACACCAATTGCATGGAATGGAACCGAAGTGAATTATAGTTCACATTCACAGTCACTACAGATCCAAAGGCTAAAAAAGTTGGATGACCTGCTCCTTACTTCCCCCACGACATCCGCCAAGGGGTTCAGCAAGCCGCCCAATTATGCGAGCTAGCCGCAACAGACAATCTAGTAACCTCTAATACCTTCAATTGGTTGTTACCGAAGGACGAAAGGAGAAAACAAACAAAGTCCGCGATAAGATAATGGCTCTTTTTGACTCTTCAGCGCGAGTCTTTCTCGCCGCAACAGCCCTCCGCCTCATCCTCCTCGTCTATGGAGGCTGGCAAGACGCGCATTCCGCCGTGAAATACACCGACATTGACTACATGGTGTTCACTGATGCTGCTCGTTATGTTGCAAAGGGCGAGTCGCCCTATGCTCGCGATACTTACCGCTACACGCCGCTCTTGGCGTGGATGATTCTTCCAACTGCGTGGGAGGGCGCCGCCCCTTGGTCAGCACTGACTTTCGCCTTCGGAAAGGTGCTCTTTGCATTGTCCGATGTTCTTGCTGGATGGCTAGTTGTCCAGCTGCTTGTCCGATGCTATTGTTTCCCCGCCGAGCGCGCGCTGCGGTATGTTGCCGCTGTTTGGCTATGGAATCCCATGGTTGCCAATATCAGTACCCGTGGTAGTTCGGAAGGACTGCTGGGCGTGCTTGTTGCGGCGCTTTTGTGGGCAACTTTGACGAAAAAGCCTATTTTTGCTGGGCTCATCCTGGGTCTTGCTGTGCATTTCAAGATTTATCCGTTCATCTATGGTGTCTCCATTCTCTGGTGGTGGGATGCTGAGCGCGAGGGGTCTGCAGCGGCCGTCTCTGGGCTGCTGTCAAAAGCTTTGGGATTCATTACCCCATCCCGGGTGAAGTTTACTGTCGCTGCACTGGCCAGTTTCGTGGCCTTGAATCTCATCATGTACCTCCAGTACGGCCAACCATTCCTCCATCACACATTCTTCCACCACCTTACTCGCATCGACCACCGCCACAACTTCTCTCCGTATAGTACACTGCTATATCTGTCTGCCGCCGGTGGGGCTCAAACCCGCTTTGAGGCACTGGCCTTCCTTCCGCAGCTAATCCTTGTGGTTGTTGCTTTGCCTCTCGTTCTGGCAAAGAAGAGCTTGACTACCACGATGCTCGCGCAAACTTTTACCTTTGTCACTTTCAACAAAGTCTGTACCAGCCAAGTATGTGATCTCACCTGAGAATGGTCATACTTGCAGCTAACATGTCTAGTATTTCCTCTGGTATCTCATTCTGCTTCCGTTTTACCTACCCTCCTCTTCGCTCATCCGCAAACCAACTCTGGGCATATCGGCAGCCATACTATGGATTGCTGGACAGGTATGTATTGTCTACTGATCCTCCGCTGCCACAGTTTTCACTTGGGACTTCCACTCTGACGAACTATATAGGCCCTCTGGCTGCACCAAGGTTACAACCTCGAATTTCTGGGGCTGTCATCCTTTGTACCTGGACTGTTCCTCGCAGGGCTCTTCTTCTTCGCTGTGAACGTCTGGATTCTAGGTATCATCGTTCGGGATGGAGGGAACGGTGCTGGCGAGGTCTCGGTTGCAGAAAAATGAGAGGTGAAATACATGTATTTAATAGAGATGTGTACAGAGTTACGGGTCTTAGATAAAAGCAAAAATGATTGGTCAGGATGACATTGAAATACATACAATACATACAAGCAAGCCTATCAGACATGCCGGATGGGCCGATATGGCCATGATTCTCGGATTTCGCTTGTGCCCAGACATCAGCTTGCCGTCTTAGAGACGGTAAGCCGTAAAACACAAAAGCAGGGCGACAAGAAAGTGGGCGCTGATGATAGTTCGACTTCCGTGAACCGAAGAAGCTGGCGACATCGTAACAGGAAAAAAAAAAGATAAAAAAGATAAAGAAGCATTAATGTGATCATGTCGGAACGCCACATAGCAGCCCAGATATGTCCTAAAATGACATCCACCGATGTGATATCATAAAGAGGACAAGATTTGGATAGCGAAAATTCGCTGGGAAGACGGAATCGACGGGGTATTATGCTGAATGACAAGAGGAAAAGGCAAAAATTAAGTGGAAACGCTCAGAAAATATCAAAGCAACCAGCCTAGTAAGGGTTGGACCTGTCGGCAAGAAGACTGTATGTGTTCACTTGGATACCCAGGGGGCGAACTCGAGGTATCAAGGCGCCCACAATCTGCTGGTCATTGTACTCCGCGGCTATTCCATCTGTGAGTGCGATGAATGAGGCAGATGGTCGGTTCACACGCAAAGCTTCCAGGATGTCTTCACTCCACAGGCCTGTGCACTCGTTATTGACAAGTTGGAAATAAGGGTTTAGAGGCGGACAGCTCGAGTCGAGATCGATGAAACGGATCCGCAAGTACTCCAGGGCCGGGAGTACGGATAAACACTCGACTGCCTTGACCACCATTGCCTCGAAGGCACGAATGAACGCAATGCTGGTAATTCCTCCTAGCCCTAGACTCATCTGGGACCAGTGATGCGATTTGTCTATCTGCTTATTGTGACAGCACGCCTTGACTACAAGATCTAGTGACCTGAGCCGAGAACGAGAACGCATTGCTGTTGCTCCTTGTTTTAACGTCTCGAAAAAGAACCAACACGCACGACCAGTGTAGGTAAATGACTCTAAACGGGGGACTGTCTCGCCGAGTAGGCTGCAGATCGGGGGAAGCGAGTCTCGAGGCCCAGAAGATCCAACTAGCAAACTATCACGGTTGTTGTAGAATCCCTCCAGGCTAAGATTTATATGGCGGAATGTCAGTGGAAGGTGGATCAAGATGTGTATCATGATGAAGTAGGCATTCAGATGGGGCTGGGCCCAAGCACAATGCCATTCGCTCAAGGCTGGCAACGCCTGTGAAATGTTGTGCCAGTCTTCGAGCTGTCGCATTAGATTCCAGGCACCACGCATGATAAATGTCTGTATGTGTTCAAGAACAGGTAGGCGCCGTTGGATGAGAGCCTGCAGACTGTACATGACATGGCTATGGCGGAAATGTTGAATCATAGGCGGGTTCTTGCCGTGACCACCCTCCAGTGTGAGAACTCGGGCCATGGGAAAGAAGCACTGCGCTAGACCGAAGACTTCCTCCAATGAAGCGTTGTTAGACGGACGTTGATAATAGAAAACATCTCCGTGATTATGGTGACGCATGTGTCCTGCACGTCTTGTGGCTGGCAGGGCGGCATGCTGCTCCGCATTCGACCGAGGAATATTAGGCGAAAGAGCCCGATCTCCCCAGATAGGCATCCAAATCTCAACATGACAGACGTAAGGAGTCAAATGGGGGTTTCTTGTGAACCACCACGCACAGTTGGCCAATTCATCTCGGCTCCCCTTGATTCTGACTATGTAAAGATTCAGTTGTCAGTACAATTTAAAATTGGGATAAACCGTCAGATAAAACTCACTATGGCGGTAAATTCGGCTTTGAACAAGTTTAGTCCACACGCGGCAAGTCAAGGCCAGGTTGCCGAGGGCCTTCCGCCGCGGATGATGAAGAGCCTTGCTCCAGTTCTGAGCAGAAGATTCACCATGTGCTGTATGGTTACCAGCCGACGCTCTTCTGCCAAAGATATAATCTAGAATAATCTCATGGATCTCAACTGGGAGGTTGACGAATTGGATGGGTGCGGGGACTTGTGCGGGGAGATGAGATTGGTCCTCACTGGCAGGGATAGTGCTGGATATGCGGTTTTCATAGGTATCACGGCAATGAGTGTTTGAAGTGATGCTGTAGTTTGATTTCCCTGCGCTTGCAGGTCCTGCGATGGGTGCACTGACTATCGAATTGACCAACACCGGCCGGGGAGGAGGAATTGCGGAGATCTTGAGGGGTGGTAGGGACGACGATGAGAGAGGATTGGGAGAGCTAGAGGTCATTTGTGCGACTTGCTCTTGTTTAGAAGAGAAACTGTAGGCTGATAGTTAGAATTTGGCATACGTCAGCCAGCAAACAGGCCCTGGGGTGCCGGGGCGATGCATATACCACCTCACAGCTGTGGTTGACCACTGTCGCACCGGCCCGATGTTCGGTCTTGCTACAGACTGGAAATCTCAGGAGATATCAACCATAGAGGAAAGAAATAAATTACAGGAAGAGAGGGGTTCGCCGATCAGGCCGTTGGGCAGCCTGAAGAGGTGGATTGGAAGGGGATTGGTGGAGAGAAGAGATGAGCCCGGTCGAAAGCAAGAGATGAGAAGATAAAAAGAAACAGAGAACGTATTAAAAAGAGAAGAAATGCAAAGTGCATAGGTAGAAGAAGAAAGTGGCAATATATGGAGGAGGTTAGAAAGCAAAGAGGAGGGACGTTGCGCGACACGGGCTTTGACTGTTGCAATACTTGATATCGGGACTTGAAAGAACGAGAACGATCACTGTGATTAATAAAATAACATGACATAATCAGATTACCTAGGTAGATGGGAGCTTACATTATAGATGTTTTTACCTATTGATTTACTATATCTGGGCAATCCTGGAGTTATAGATCGTGTATGTCAGCCGTGATAATCTGGCCTCGTTAACTAAATGTAGAGATGCAGTCTTCTAGGCAATGAGAAATATAGAGATAACCTATAGCTATTGTGATTCAACTCGGTCATTATTTGCTTACAAGACATACATAATGGACAGATCAGCAAAAGAATGGGTATCGATGCAGAAAAGACGCTACAAAACCATTACAAAGAACAAAAAGAGAAAAAAAAAAGAAAAAAAAAGGAAAGGAAAGGAAGCTAACGCTTACGCCTGAAACGGAAACGAAGTCCATCATCACTATCTGAATCGCGCTCCTCACGAGCCCTCTTCGGGCGCCGAGGCGGAGTTGGGTCTGGAGTCGGGTCAGGCGAGGTGCGGGCAGTCGCTGATAGCTCGGACCGTGATGGGGGAATTTCATCGCGGTGATCCCCAGAACCAGGAGCTTCAGGCTCAGTTCGAGAGTTTGTCTCGGCGGAATTGCTGCCCCAATAGTGATCGCCGATTCCATAGTCTTTGCGGGTCACTTCTTCTAGTGGAACGATTACCGTCTGGATACGAGCTCGAGTACGCGACTCGCCTTTTCGCCGAAATTTCTTGAAGTTCTTGCGCCCATTCCATTGATCGTTCCATCGGTCCGAGCTGTCCTCCTCGCGCCCTGGTGCATTCCGGACGGGAATCTCCATTTCTTCCACGATGGCCAGGTTCTTCAATTGGTCCACATCCACATCACCCAAGTCGGCTGGATGTGAGTCTTCATCGGCCTTGCGTTGTTGCTCTTCATCTTCACGATGCCTCCGGGCGGCTTCGAGCACGTCGAGTTTAGGTCGCTTGCGTTTGGGGGCCTCGAGTTCAGGGGCGACGGCCTCTCCCTCTGCTTGATGGCGGGTCATCTCTGCACGACGACGCTTCATTGCACGGGCGCCAGGGAGGAGATCAGTAACGGTATCCTCCTCTAGCTCCTCCTTTACTGTATTCAGGGCCTGGGTTGCTTGGGACGGCGCTTGAGTTTCGACATCCACGGTCTGAGTGGATTTGATTATGGTGTTGTCCTCTTCTTCTTCAGGCGCATACACTGGGACAGATTCCATGTCGAATCCGTCATCGAACGTTTTCATTTTACTGACGTATGCACGCACACGGGGGGTCTTGGCCCGAGCTGTCGAGGGCTGGCTAGGCTCAGGATCAGGGGGCGATACTGTTACCGGTTCGGACACGACGGAGATTGCTGGTTGGCTGGTGGGTGCAGGTTCGATCGCCGGTGTAGATGCGGAGATCTGACCAGAGCCCTCCTCCGTGGGCAAGGGACGGCAGAGGGGTGATGCATCATTTCCAAGGATAGCGTCAAGGAACTCTCGTTGCTCTATCACGCGCTGGTCGGTCATCAGAGCAACTTCATTACCGAGGTCAATGGACCATTGTTCGAGGTCTCCTTTTGATCGAAAGCGAACAAGAATGACACCACCAGAACCATGCCGCTCGCTGCCCACGCCTTTCCGTCCTGCGGCTTTTTTCATGAACCGAACGATATCCGCGGCAGTTGTGACCCCATCTTCAACTTCGTACGAAAGCGCCTTTCCTTGGCCATTGTTGATTGGACCTTGCAAATTTTCAAACTGGGCTGGATCACCGAAGATGAACGTATATCCCCCGAAGACATTAAGACGTGCGGAATTTGGAGCGAAAGTAGCGGCGGGACGATGGGTTGGCTCTTTCCCGGGAGGCGGGAGGTGTTGATTTGGATCGGGCCAGGCCGATTCGAAGTCGGTTTCGAGTGGACAGAGTGATTCATCGTTCTCAAGATCACTGGGGGTAGCTGCGTAGACGAGTGCATCGATATATGAATCATCTACTATGTACTTCCCGTTGACGAGAGCCTGAAGACCCTTTGCTGTATTCCGTTTGCGCTGTACCACATGTGTTGTGTGACCGACAATATAATCCATGACGGTCTTGATATCGAGGTCTTCTAGACGCGAGCGAACATGGGCTAGAGGATCTTCACCTCGCACCTGCTTGGAGGAGGCTGACAAGGTTAAAACCACAGGCTCCCATTTTATCCTATCAAGATCTTCAGCTGGGATTCAAGCCTATCATAAGCGGACATACGCACCGGAGCGCATGCTGGTATTTCGCGAGCTGGATGACATGCTCATCGCTCTTCTCCAACTTGTATTCTCCTTGGATTCTCTTTTCATCAACGACTGTTCCTTTCTTCGAGTCTAAATCAGTTATGGTGATGTCGGATCGCGCTAGTGGTGATAACTAGACTGGAATTAGCCAGAGAATGCATATCATCGCGGGGTCAACCGTACCCCATCTCTCGTAGTGACCGGTGAGATTTCAATGGTCATATGCTTGCGGGATATCGAATTGTGATTGACAGCATGGCGGACTATTCAATAAGTGGTCAGTCGAATTGTGTGATCCTCTCCGACTGAAGGAGGCCATACCTCCGTCTCGATAGAATCGACCGAATAGATACTTCTTTCCAGGCCGCAGCCACACGCGCTTCCCTATGAGATTTTAGCAACCGATCGATCCTTTTCAATCAAATATCCCACCTTCCAGAAAATCACCGGTCGAATCAAGAATCCACATGACGACGAATCCGCCGAGGATTATTGTTCAACGTCAGGCTACGTAGCTGAGGCTCGCGCAAATTGAAACGCGTGTCCACGTGACTCCGCGTCAAATTGGCTTCCGCGCTCTCACCTCTTCATCATCTCATCAGCCATCGATGGGACGCTGGAAAACATGGAGTGCTCAGGTGAGAATCCTGCCAGTGATCCACAGCCTGAGGCGGCTCCTGGTGAAGAATTTGGCACTCTGAAATATCAGCTACTCGGTCCCTCTTTAACCAAAGCGGGCCAAGACTCAGTCGATCAGCAAAAGGTGCGCTTGATGATTGTACCTATATTGAGCTATAGCTGAACTTGAGTTCCCAGGTATCCGAGATTATCTACAATGCCTCCAGGGGCTCTAAGTTCTTCAATCACGAACAACAGCGGGATCGGAACCTCACGTTGAAAATCGAGCGAATCGTAAAAGAAAAGGCACGGCTCGAGCGTCTAGACTTGAACAGTGAGCTACGACGTGCCGATGAGTACCTCGCTGAACTAGAATTGAGCCGTGATCTTTCTCAGCATGTCATTCATGTGGATTGTGACGCGTTCTTTGCCGCTGTCGAGGAGCTTGACCGCCCCGAGTTAAAGACAGTGCCTATGGCGGTCGGGAAAGGGGTCTTGACAACCTGCAACTATCTGGCGAGGAAGTTTGGCGTTAGAAGTGGTATGGCTTCGTTTGTCGCGAAAAAGCTTTGCCCGCAGCTAGTCCTTTTGCCGCAAAACTACGAGAAATACACCGCAAAGGCCAAGGAAATCCGCGCTATCATGGCCGAATATGACCCTCTCTTCGAGAGTGCGAGTATAGATGAAGCCTATTTGAATATCACAGCATACTGCAACGAAAACCACCTGGAGCCTGACGAAGTTGTTCAGCGGATGCGTGCAGAGATATTGGAAACGACCAAGGTGTCTGTTTCAGCCGGAATTGCCGCTAATGCGAAGATCGCAAAGATTGCCTCCAACATCAACAAGCCCAATGGGCAATTTCAAGTCCCCAATGACCGTGAGGCAATCATGGAATTCATGCGCGACCTCTCGGTCCGCAAAGTCAATGGAATTGGCCGAGTATTCGAGCGAGAGCTGGAATCAATTGGTGTCAAAAAGTGTGGTGATATCTTCCCCCATCGTGCTTTATTGACCAGGCTATTTGGGGAGAAGGCTTTCCAGTTCCTGGCCCAGTGCTACCTCGGTCTTGGGAGGACCAAAATTGAGCCTGTCGAGACCCATGAGCGTAAAAGTGTCAGTACAGAGACTACGTTTCATGAGATTGGAGATAAGGAGGAATTGCGAGCGAAGCTCTGGTGGGCTGCGCAGGAGCTTGAAAAGGATCTGGCGCGGACTCAGTTCAAAGGCCGCACGCTTGCTCTGAAAGTCAAACTGCATACCTTCGAAGTGCTCACGCGCCAGACGGCTCCATCTCGTGCCGTCTCCCTGGCAAAAGATTTGTATTCCTTTGCTTTGCCCATGCTCGCCAAGCTTGAGAAGGATATCCCGAACATGAAGCTACGGCTTCTCGGTCTTCGTTGCTCAAATCTGGTCAGCACTCATAAAGTTGGGATTAACTTTTTCGGCATAGCAGCACAACCAAAACCTGCCGCTGAGTCCACTCCCGTGCCGGCCACTGGTGTGGATACACATCGCGAGATTTGTGCCGAGGAGGCTTTCGAGGCGGCGGCTCGGCAGGAAATTCAGGACGAGATGAATGATCTAGAGCGGCTGAGTCAAGAAACACCTGATGTTTCCATCACTCGCAGGCCAGAGGCCTCTGCAGTCCCAGAGGTGGTTGAAGAACCTCCGGTGTGGGATTGCCCAATATGCATACGACCACAGGTCGCGAATGATCGTACGTTCAACGAGCATGTGGACTTCTGTCTCTCTAGACAGACAATTCGCGAAGTGGTGCAGGACACCCCGGAAGAAGCAACCTTGATACCCCACAATTCTAGGAAAAGGAAGACGCCATCGCAGACTGGTATTCCTGAAACGGACCCAAAACAGAAGCGCCTTTTTTTCCAATGACCTTTTTCTTTTTTTCCCTTATTTTTTTTTTTTTTTTTCTCTCCAACCAAGCGTCTTCGTCGGGCCAGCGTGAAGTTTGACGATGTCCCAAAATGGCATGCAGTGCTAGTCATCCAGACAAAACAGCACCGAGCTCCTGCTCTCCACAGTCCCATGCTTAATGCGGAATGCAGCAATTATCGTTTTATTGCAGGCTCACCGTTCTTCAGGTCCCCACTTGACAACCGCCAGATTCGGGATAGAAGCGGGATATCTAGGGGCAAGAAGGATATAGGAGTTTCTTTTTCTCTGGTATCTAGTCGTATTAGCAATGATATGCCAATCGAGCGCGTTGTACGGAGTAGAACCAATTCCCACAGACAATAGAGGTCTCACGAGTACCTCCAAGATCACAATATCAATAGTTCGACCTTTGAAGTAAGGAATTCCACGTTGCGGTGAAGCGCCGCCCTAAACCCAATCGGGTGACATTGTTTTCGTCACTCGACTTTCTCGACTCTCTCGACTTTCCCTTCCGTCAGGCAACAAATTCCCTGTTAAGACGGTTAAAAAAAAAAAAAAAAAACAGGTGATTCTTTGTATTGGCCGGTGCCATCATGCTCATTTCCTGTGGCACCTCGCAATGCCATAACCTGCACCCCCCGCAACTATGACATACGATAAACAAAACAATGGCAGTCTCGCCAAACCATTTACGCCAACCCTCAGTGCTGCATTTCATAGGAGTAACAAGTCTCCCCTGACACCAAAGCTTGCAAGTCCAAGTCCAGGTGCAGGTCCAGCATTTCCACGCCGCCTTGCACAACCCGACCACCCCTATTCCACCCCCTCCAAGGACGACTCCCCCGCGGTCCCGACCTTTCTAAGCGCCAACGTCACTCCACGATCTGGTCCTCGAACCACCCGGCGAGATGGCGCTCTCTACTCCCCCACAAATACATCACCTGCCCCCTCTCCCTCTCCACATACACCTTACTCCCAATCAACAATCGGCTATGGCCGTCGAGACCGCAGCCCGGCTCGCGGGGTCAAGCCGGAACAACCACGAAGTCTGAGGGCAAAGACCTTGACGGCAGAGAATCAGCCTATAACACGTCCGAATTCTTTCTCAGATATGGCATCGGGAACCCCGCTGTTCTTTCATGCGTCCGATGCACGATCGTCACATCCCGCTGAGCCGCCAGATGCCCCTCGCCCGAGGCCACAGGGGAAGACATCTCCAGCCTCGAGTTTCATATATGCGAACGGAGACCAAGAGCGAAAATTGTTGGGGGAACAATCGAATGTTACATCCACTTCTGCCAAACGCCGATCGGGTGGTCTTCCCCGCCCCCTGCCCGCCAGCAAACCAACACCTGCCTCCTCGCGTTTGAGTTCTCCCGGTCTTCCAGACGTGGCTCCAAACCCCCCGGAAGATGCCAGGTTACCATACATCGCCAGCGCTGAGAATGGACTAGGACTTATTCCGCGTCTTGGCTCGCCGTCGTCCAGTACAAACGGCGAGAAACCACGACCGCAGCCGATCCGACATACCACGTCCTCAAGTGTCGACTCGGGCCGCCATGACAACCATCCTCAAGATGGCTTGCGCGAAAGCCCGGTCATCGTATCCGGGAGCTATTTTGGTGAAGGGACAGCGCCCGTGATGTCGGAACAGATACCCACCCTCCGCCCTCGCATCTTCAGCAATGGATCCACCGCCTCAACTGATACATACCCTCCTGCACCGCTCAGTCCCGGGAAATCCGACGGTCCGAGCGAAGCAGCTCTCAATGCGCGTACCGAGCGCAAGATCATGGACCTGGAAATTAGCAACTCTTCACTACTAGCCATCAATCGTACCCTGGAGCGCGAAATGCGGCAACAGAAGGCGGAGCTTCGGCGATTCCGGCGACTGAGCCGCTCGGGACGGATATCAATGGCACCTTCCACTCGCTCCTTCTCCGGAGCGGCACTCTCAGTAACTGGTGAGCTGGATGAAGGCGAAAGTGAGATTTCCAACCGGTCACAAGATGATATCTCCGACACCAGCGACGAGGATTCAATTGCAGATGAAAGCATCCTGAGTCCGGGCTCGCTGGCTGAGCATGATGCCAAGCACCGTGTCAATGATGAGAAACGCGTCATGCTTGACTTGGCGCGACATCAGGAGGTGCTCGGCGACAGCCAGAGGATGAATCAAAGCCTCAAGCGCTGTCTAGGATGGACCGAAGAACTCATCAAAGAAGGACAGCGGGCTCTCGAGTACAATGTCCACGTTCAAGACGTTGAGCTGGGTGGCCGAGTCCTAGCACCTGAAGAGTTGGGTGAAATCGGTGAGAGCGGCCGTGGTCTTTTGAGCCCTTCAACTGAATACAACGTCATC
Organism: Penicillium sp. CF05; assembly: GCA_002916455.1. Classification (NCBI taxonomy): domain Eukaryota; kingdom Fungi; phylum Ascomycota; class Eurotiomycetes; order Eurotiales; family Aspergillaceae; genus Penicillium; species Penicillium sp. CF05. The sequence goes on from PKQL01000012.1 coordinate 104,347, forward strand.
TTTTCTCCTGTGGAGGCTTCCGAGTCGTCACTTGTTGAATCGCCATCTATTGGAACACTATCTCCTAGGCCATCTATTTCTGCTGATCCGAGTACATGATGCTATTTCCTGCCTTTGTCTCCCGGCGGGACGCTTTTCTTTTCTTTCTTTTCTTTTTATTTTTTTTTTTTATTTTTATTTTCCCTCTCCCTCTTTCTTGCTCATACATTTGCACAATACCCTTTTTCGATGCCTTTCATTCTGATTTATCCCTTCATTTCTTCGATTGATACAGGCTATTATTTCACTCTTTGGGGCTTAACGATTTGTACTATGAGATTCTCAGCTTCATACCTTTCTTCCATTGCGTTCACAATCTCCATCAGACAGGATGGTCAGTGATAGACCTCTATGCCCGATCATTTCATCCATCTCGAACGCTTTTTCTTGGCTATTTTGAAAGATACCCGATGTGCAATTACTGACAATTTTTGTGTTTAATCTGTTTCCATACGCACTAATTGACGTGAACGCTTGAGAATGCTAGACTGTCGATTATGTTGGTTTAATGCTGTGTTCGTCATCATCTCATGTCCTGATTCTTCTAGAAACGAAAGGCCAGAATTCACTATGGTTACCATCTGCAACTTGCAAAACACAAATATCATTATATCATGGTCGACATCATCAACAGGATTCACTTCTGTCCCACATCATGGAAATGGACACTGTCCCATCCGCTGGTGACGAAGAGTCTCCTTGAAATCCTCCAATTCCTTGTACCCCTTACCCTCAAAATACTTCGGTCCGAGTTCATGGGTGCGATAGCCCTGTGGGTAATATTTGTCGCCGTCATCACCAGGCAAAGGTTGCCCAAGCGCCCACTTAAACCACGCCATCGGCCCCCAGCGGTTCCAGATGGTGGGCTGCACATAGAACGGAGCTCCTTCGTATATCAACACCCAGTTGCGGCCGTGTTCGTTCGGTTTCTCGGTGAAGACATCCAAGCGCATGAAGTTGGGGCGTGGGAGTGATAGATATCGCAGGTATAGTTGGCGGAGCTTGAATGTTGACGCGAGTATGCCGCTGAAGACTGCAGGTGGTTCTTCCATCCTAGAAAGCCGATTAGATACTTTGTACGTGGTGATCGACGAGTTAAGATACATACATCATTGCGGTCCGCAGTCTATCTCCCATCAGATATGACACAAAGTATCCACCGAGCGGCTTCAAGAAGTTTGGCACGTTATATAGCAGCACGTCAATGGTCTTCTCCGCAATCTCTTTATTGCGAGGGTGTGGCTTCATGTGCTGGACTTCGTACTGCTCGCTCCATACACCAATCTCCTCCAACCAATGAATCCCATCTTGGAAGCCGGTTTTTCCAGAGGGCAAAGTGTCGTAGCTGATCCCTAACGCATCGCCAAGACTCTTCCAGTATGTCCCGATAGCGCAACGTTCCATTTCAGTCATCTCGCGCCACTCGAATACTTTCACAAACCGGATTGGCTCGAGGGCGAACAGGCTTAATGTGTATAACATGTCACCTTCGAGGATCTTTCCGCTAGCTCGGTAGCCCTTGTGCAGGAACTTGGTTCGGGCTATTGCTGTCTGCGCTCGCTCGGAGCGTGGGTCGAAGGCCATGAATTCGCCGATCAGCGTGCCTGTGTCGGCATATCGTTTGAATGACGTTGTAGAGTCTGATAACTGCGATGTCTTCAGGAGCAGGGTGGATATCGTTGGAATGCCATATGTCTGCCCCTGTTAACTTCCAATCGTGTACTTGGATGAGGTTCACATACACGGAAGAGTGCAAACTGCAAGGATTTGAGCACAATAAAGGGAAACTCGGTCTGCATGATTGTCTTCTGAATTGCCCAGGCATCTTGATCACTCATGCTGCGCATGGATTGCCTCGTTCCATAGTAGTTATATTCCTTGTGGAGTGTTTGACGTCGTCGGAAACGCAATGAAGACACTAACGCTAGATATGTTGCTAGCCCTAGCAGCACACATAGTATCTGCTGATGCGGTGAGGTTTTTAGCAAGGGGTTCAATAGCGGAAGATTCTTAATACTGGACAGGGAGAATGATGCCATCTCTACAATAAGGGGATGAGAATAACTCTCTAAATATATATTTGGAGGATCTTCAGATGGAATCGTCTCTACCAAGACCAAGTCACTGCACTTTTTATATACATTCATTCTTCTATCAACGTATACTGTTTATGACGATTAATATCTGTCAAGTCGTGAAGTACAATATATTGTACATCTCATGCTAAAACGAGCGGACCGAGGAATTTAGCCTCGCGCGGGGAAACTTCACCTTGCAAATGCACAAGTTTGTGTATATGTGTGTATACCATATGAGATATTATGCTAAATAAAACACTTATGAACTGTATTCAACTGTCCAAGAGAGTCGTGTGGCCCAGTATACCGAGGTATGCAATCAATTCCGAATCATTTGACCAAGCCCTGTGCCAACTTTTCAATGAAATTCATCCAATCGGGTCTTCATGAATCAGCCAGATCGACAAGATACTCGGTATCTCGGTCGGAGGGATTAGAACCGACATGGTACGATATAATACAATTCCTTGCTGTCTCCCCTCTACCAATGGGCATACATCTTGCAGCGTCTGGTTTGAATTAGCCCCGACGTCAGTAAACAATTAAATGCCGAATGGGCGTAATTGGGCAGAAGAAGGTAGTGCTCAATGAAAAAAAAAAAAACTGGCTCTATGACTGAACATAGAACGTTCACATGTGGGAACAAATTTCATAAGGACGCTCGTATAGTCTCTCCCACTCACCATTTACGCCCATCCTAGAGAAACCGAGGAGCCTGGCGTTCACAGTACATCCTTCGATAGGATCGTAACCGTTATCAATTAAATCCTCCGGCCCTCACTCCTCTAAATCCTCTGGGTCATAGTCTTCCAAGTGATTCTTTCTGGTTTCTGCCACCCGTTCAGCATATTGAAACGCATTTTTGTTATTGTAACCGTCAACGGGAGCTGGAAGAACGCTTTACACCGACTATCATTAACAAAAGACAGTGGTTTCAAAACTGTCAAGGATATCTAGACTGTCCCAACGTTGCTGTACTCCAGCAAGTCAGCGACATGCCATCGGCAGCGACGCAAGAATTCCGTCCAGCCAGAATCACTCTGATATGTGCATCAATAAATAGGAAAGCCCCAAGTTCGGAAAACAGCCTCGTTAAGAGCTTTCTTTCCCCCCGGACAAGATTAATGATCCCCAAGATATCAATAGCCAAGGCCGTGTGGGGAAATGCTTGGCCTGGTCAAGTTCATCAACAGCCCTGTAAGCCGGGTCAGATCACGGGCACAACACGAAAGTCGAAGAAATACGAGATGTCCAAAGTCAACTGGGAGGGACAAACCTAGCAGGCCGTAGTTATGAAATAGGCTTTCCCTACATTCGTATAAACCTGGTGATGCATCAAAGAAAAGGTGCAAGAAGGCTTGGAGGAACACATCACATCTCGGCACATGACATCTCTCAGCCCTCTGCCAACACCTCCGTTTTGAGATCACGAAACTTCAACTCCACATGATACCCCTGAAGCACTTAATTCGCTTACCTTGTACCAATTAGGATCAGCACAGATGCCATGTCTATGCGGCTGCTCGTATCGGACACGAGTCATTGGAGTCGGCACTGCTTGGTGGCGTTAAGCTCCAAAAATAAGGCTCATCCTGCACTGTTTCCAATTACGAGCTCCATTACATGCTTGTGGAAGAAATCATAAATCCCTAAGGATCCTGCCCTTTGGAATCTTTTCGAGCAGTTCTACTTCTTTATTTTGATACTCTTGTGCATACAGCGACATCCAAAGTAGCTATACCCTAGCTATATATTGACTTCACTATGATGGCTCTCAGTATTATCTTGTGCCTCCTATTGGGCACTTCCTTGGCCTTTGCCATCGTCGAGCTGGGCCTCTCGGCTTTCATTGCCGCCGCATATTCTGGCACACAAAGAGTCACCACCTGGAGCGCATATTCGGGCTATTCCTATCGTCAAGTCGACGTGGATCCTCCGGCTATCCTGGTATTCCTTGTCTTCTCTTCAGTTTGGACTATTCTTGTGACAGTCGCCGCCCTAGTACTGCCCTGGTACTATAATCGCAAGGGCTTCGTGAGCGCAAAGCTCAACACTGTCCTCGCCGCTATATTCGTGGCTCTCTATTTTGTCACTATGGTATTCTGGCTGGCATGCTTTGCTGACCTCGCTACTCTGCTTGGTGGTGCTACTAGTGTAAACCCCTACTACAATGCCGTGCTTGCCTTTGGAGTGCTCCTCTGGTAGGTTCCCTAGATAGTTTCTAGTCAATACACATGCAGCACAAGGAACTGACCTGACGCTCAACCCATATCTAGGCTGATTTTTCTTGCCCTTGTCGTATTCACCATTCTTGCCATGTGTGGCGTTTTGGTGTCTGACTGGGCTGGATACCAGTCTCTCAAGAAGGAGAACGGAGTCGGTGCGCCCCAGACTAGCGCTGACCCTGCCCACGCAGTGCCGATGAGTACGAATCCTATAGTCCTATAGAAGCTGTTATATTGTGATGCTAATGGTCTTCTTTATCAACAGCGGAACAGTCGACAGCTTAGCCATTCCTCGCCCTCGCTGTGAAACCGAGCACATAGTCCAGGATAATCACCTTACCATGGTGTCGTGGCCGTCGCAAGGAATAGTATTTGGTTTCGTGCGGACTGGTTACATGTTCTGCGTGTTTTCGACATTCTTATACCACCTACAGTACCAATAATAACTAATGTCATGCCAATGATTTTCCAATGTTATTATTAAGAGCATCTATGTCCATACAATCATCAAACCGCTGCCGTGCTGTTGCGACTAGTCAAAGAAAGGGAGGTATATAGTCCAATCTATCGCTTGAACAAATTGCATGTCGCAACCGGTAAGCGTCCGATCGCTGTAAAAAGCAGAATCATCCCGAGAAACAGGCGAGAAGGTAAAAAGAAAACCCAACATGTATGTCCAGGATATAATGAACCGGCTATCAAGAAAGAACAGGTATGAGACGGAACTCAACCAGAAACGGAAGAATGAGTCTCTTCCACAGGCTCTTTTCCGTGGGCCTCCTCATGGTCGTGCTTGGACTTCTTCTTCTTCTTGTCCTTCTCCTTCTCATCCTTGCCCTTTTTGCTCATGGCCTCGGCCATAAGCTGCTCGAAGGCCATATAATCGCCTTCTTCCTCGGGGTCGCGTGCGGCCTAAAAGTGGTTAGCGTGGTACTCCTACATAGAAGGGACGTCTATATACCTTTGCATAGATATTGCCGGCAATCACCAGCGCATGCGCACGCTCAATACGTTTCTCAAGTCGGGTCCGCTTGTCGCTCAGAATCTGGTCACAGACATCACGCAGGACACTCTGGATTTCGAACTTGCTGCCACGCCACGCCGCAGCGAGGATCTTGCCAGTAACTCTCTTCTCGTATTCGGCCTTCTTCTCGTCAGTCCAATCTTCACCACCGCGTTCCTCCATCTTGGCCATCTCCTCCATAGTCATCTGTGCATCAATGGCTGTGGAGATGGTGGTCCAGGTCTCCTTCGCAAGGGTGCCCTTGTCCTTCAACCGGGAGAAGAAGCCAGAGATACCCAGGAACTTCTGTGACTTGAGGAAGGAAGTACCCTTCTGAACGTAGGTTTGGCCGACAGCGTGGAGAATTTCCAGGCCGAAAGATTCCATCTTCAAGTTCTCGACCTCGAGTCGGATCTTCTCCTCGAAAGCATGGGACACATCCTTGCCCTTGTCCGTCTCAGTCCAAACGCTCAATCGATCAATCAGCTTATTCGCTAGTGTGTTGACACGATCCTCGCGAGCCTTTCTGCGTTCATCCTCAAAGGCAGTAAGGCGTTCTTGCTGCTCCTTGGACAGACCCTTCTTCTTCTCCTTCTTGCGCAGCTCCTTCTCCTCCTGGGACAGACCGGCTGCCTCCATGCGAGCTTCTTCTTCGGATTTGTCCATGAGGGCCTGTTGGCCAAAGTTTCGTCGAGGAGTGCTGGTGCCAGAGCTCTGGTCGGTGGTTGGCTTCTCGGACGGGCCGGCAGCTGCAGCTGCAGCTGCAGTTGCAGGTGCAGCCTCTGCCGCGGGATCGTGGGTTTCGTACGCAGGGGCCGGTGCACCAGCTGCAGCCTTCATCTCCTCGTCGTGGATGTTCAGCTTCTCTTCCGCGGACTGGGCCAGTTCTTCCTCCTCCATTTCCTGCATCGTGATGTCCATAGTCGCGGTGAGGTCCTTCATGAGGGAAATCTCGCCGATAAGATCAACAAACGCCTCACCACCGAAAATCATGCTGAAAAATTCGGACGGGTCCTCTGTACAAGCCAAATCAGAAACGTTGCGCTGGTCATTAGTACGCATGTAATGGACATACCGAAGCCACCACCAGGCACCGACTCCTCCTTGCCAAATTTATCATATCGCTTTCGGAGATCTTCATTGCTCAGGACCTGGTACGCCTCACCGATCTATAGTAGCAGGATATCAGCCTCGTGTAAATGCATCATTCCCGGGGTTGCATAATCATACCGCCTGGAAGCGTTCGTGAGCGGTTTCATCTCCCGGGTTCTTGTCTGCAATAATGGATTAGAAAGATTGGCAAAGTAATTCAAAGACAGACATACCCGGGTGAGTGACAATAGCAAGTTTCCGGTAGGCCTTCTTGATTTCCAGCTCCGTGGCCGTAGGTGGCACACCTAGGGCATCATAGTAGGCAGTATCGGCAACCATCGCAGCGACCGAGCCTAACTTGAGAACAGGTGGGTTGGGGGAAGATAGAATTCAAATGAAGAAAAGAAAACCAGTAGACCTGTGTTGTTTAGGCAGAACCTCAAGATATTTTTCGAAAGTTGGCGCTGATATCATGTGGGGTTGTATGCATGGTTTGTTCCAAGTCACGTGTAAGCTAACTCTGCTTTTAATCTGTCTGGCCTTTTCCCCTTTTCCCTCCCCATCCGCCGTTCCCCCAGGTTCTGTTGTTTTTTGTTTTTTCCTATTTTTTTTGACTAATTCTTGGTTTCAATTCCTTTTCTTCCGGATTCTGTTTACACTGTTAGGCTACTTCGCCTTATAACAATTCCTTGAACTTCCCGGCTTACGCGCCTCTCCCCCGCCCATCATGGGTCTCATCGGCAATGCTCTCTACTACTCCTTTCACCCCATGGAGCTGAGGTCAATTATCCAGTGGTATGTTCCGAAATTCGTGGGAAGATGATATCCCAAGCTAATCATCCACGTCGCATAGGAAAGTCTGGCACAACCCGCCCCATGAGCGTAACGAGAAGAACGAGACCGAGAATCAGAAGATCTGTTTCCAGTTTTTGGACAAAACCAGCCGCAGCTTCAGCGCTGTCATCAAGGAGTTACATCCCGAACTGTTGATCCCTATCTGCATTTTCTACTTGGTCCTCCGTGGGCTGGACACCATCGAGGATGACACTTCCATTCCCTTGGCCACGAAGGAACCTCTCCTGCGGGACTTTAAGGATATCCTGACACAGGATGGCTGGACTTTCACTGGGAATCGGCCGGAAGAGAAGGACCGTGAGCTGCTGGTTCAGTTCAACCACGTCATCACCGAGTTCATCAACATGAAGCCCGAGTATCAGGCTATCATCAAGGACATCACCGAAAAGATGGGCAATGGCATGGCTGACTATGCCGTCAAGGCAGAGAATGACGATGCCAGTGTCAAGACTAAGGAGGAGTATGATCTGTACTGTTTCTATGTGGCTGGACTGGTTGGGGAGGGCCTCACTCGCCTCTTTGTCGAGGCCGGGTTTGGTAACCCAGCTCTGTTGAAACGCCCCAACTTGCATAAGTCAATGGGTCTTTTCCTCCAGAAGACCAATATCATCCGTGACATCCGGGAGGATTTCGATGATAACCGACGATTCTGGCCTCAGGAAATTTGGTCCAAGCATGTCGACAATTTTGAGGATCTCTTCAAGCCAGAGCACCTCGACGCAGCCCTTAACTGCAGCTCAGAGATGGTTCTGAACGCGCTGGAGCATGCCGAGGAGTGTCTGTTCTACCTGGCCGGTATGCGGGAGCAGAGTGTTTTCAACTTCTGTGCGATCCCGCAGTCCATGGCCATCGCCACAATGGAGTTGTGTTTCCGCAATCCCGATATCTTCAAGCGCAACATTAAAATCACCAAGGGAGATGCATGTGACCTCATGCACAAGTCCACGCAGAGCTTGTCGGTTCTATGCGACAGCTTCCGCCAGTACACGCGCAAGATCCACAAGAAGAATACCCCCAAGGACCCCAACTTCCTGAAGATCAGCATTGTCTGCGGACAGATTGAGAAGTTTATCGAGACCATCTTCCCGACGCAATCCGCCGAGGCCGCCAACCGCAAGGTCTCTGGTGAAGCCTCTGCGGCCGAGTTGCAGAAGAAGCAAGAAGAGGATGAGAACAAGCAAGATGTGTACTTCATGATGGCTCTCATGGGAGTTATTGTTGTCGTTATCGCTAGTATCATGATCTTCGTTGCCTGGATGATGGGCGCCCGGTTCGACCTTGCCTTCAAGGAAATCACGTCCGGCCACTTCCGGCCTCCGGTCAAGAACCAGCTTGAGCACCCCGAGCTTTGAAATCCCTAAGAAATTATTCTCACACGGCGTTACGACCTTTTACTGTCTAATATTTTCGATTCCCCCTCCTGGCGGCATATTGTGTTACTATTTTCTCATCCGCGGTGCCCCCGATGTGTATTGATAATATCATATAACCTTTCCTTTTATTTCGTGCACCCGCGCATACTAACCTTTCCATTTCCAACCTCAAATTTCTAGCACGGATGTCAAATTGCGATCCGACCCTTTTATGGCCCAGATTGTGCCGAAGAAGTGCTTATATCGAAATGGAGATTTATCTCGCCAGTGAGTACTAGATTTTTGCCCTACGGTTAACAAAACATCCATTGAAGATCTGGAATATCCCGTATTATGTAAAATTGTATATGTCTATTGGAAATGAAATCAATGAGATCAATCCCTTGGAAGTTCAACTTTTCTATAATTTTCTATAACCAAAAATAGATCCGGAGAATTCCTAATTCACAAGTCTCGGCTTTCAAATCAACCCCAGATTTGTTATATCTTTTCTCAACAAATTACCTTCCCGTCCACTTATGCATTTTCGCTTTCCATTTCTCTCTTCTATCCCTCGGCAAAGTTTTCTTCGAAGCGTCAATCCAATGGGTTCCAAAAAGATGACTTCTTCTGGGGCCTCGAGTGACTCCCCATTGTCTGCGAGTGATTTCCGGGCGTATAATCGCATGGCGGAGGGAATGGAAGGATTTGTAAGCTTATCACCTTGGCCAATTTCTCTTTTTACATCAAGTATTTTCCACAATTCCACTAACTCTCATTCAGCATGGCCATTTTCGTTTAATATGGAACCAGCTCTGGGAGGCATGTGAAAGCTCTGGGAAACGCGCACTCTCAGCCCGCCAGATGATTACGATGGGCCTTCAATTCTGCTCGCAATTGGATTTCCACCACTCCATCGAGGAGCAACACATATTCCCCGTATTGGCGAAAAGGATGCCTGAGTTTCGAAAGGAGCTTGAGCTATTGAGTCAGCACAGACAAATCCATGCGGGACTTGAGAAACTTGAGAAGTATCTTGAGCAGTGTCGTTCCGGCGAGGAAGATATGCGCCGCGAAGAGGTGAAACGGTTGATGGAAGGGTTTGGCGAAGTCCTGTGGACACACTTGGACCAAGAGGTTCAAACTCTTGGAGCTGCCAATATGCGCAAGTTCTGGTCTCTTGCCGAGATGCGTCAGCTCCCTATGTGATATTAAAGAATGGAGTGAAGGCAAGTTTTGACCATCTTACTTCAGAAACATATCATACCCTTTTCCCTGAACACTATACATATATGTTTTGTCTTAATTCGAACCTTCTTATTTCTTATTTAGTCCTGAGGAGGCGATTTCGTTTGTCATTTCAAGCGATCTGATTCTGCTTCATCAATATTCATCCCACGTGAGGCACTGCACGAAAATAGTTGGCTCAAGCCAAGCGACCACTGGTAACAGTACTGTTCCCGGAGGCTCGACCACGGCGGTCTCGGGAATGTGAACACGTTGTCATCCCTTGCTTGGTATGTGCACCCACCGCACCCAGGTGACATTGCAAGCACGCTCGCACGAGCTTTTCTGTTTCAAAAACCTTTCTATCACTCGACCTAGTTTGGTGCATTCTTGTTATGTTGGTGATGGCGTCTCCCGAAGCAACCAGTCTCAGTTTCGCCGATGCATCTGTCGATGTAGTAAGAATGCAAGGTCAACGGCAGGAAGCGGTCACAGAAAAATGAAAAGTGTGGAACAGCCGCAAGCCCGGGAATATTGATACTACATACAATATGCATAATATGCATTGTTAATATTCATTGAAATGCGTGTCACTTTAAGTTGGGTGAATCTCATGGCAGATCGCAGGATCGACGATCTTCGTCGGATCCGTCGCGGTTCCGCTGACAGAAATATTGTTTCTGTCTCCGGGAATGTGCCTGTTACAGAGACGCGCAAGCTCGACTGAGCTGCTCAGATGCTCTAGGTCTCACATCGTGACGATAACGGAAAGGCGTCCTTGGCTTTCACCATGGGCAATCAGCAGGAAAGAGAGAAGACCAGCACAACTGCAGCAATTGCAGGTCATGAACCTGTTAATTGACGCTACTCAGATGCCGGGGAAGATCGCGCATTTCCTTTTTCTCCTCTTTGCCAATCTCCACTCTAGCGGGTCCATCAATGTGTCTCATCTTCTTCCCGGGGTCATCAGTACCACACCACGAGCTCCATTTCCCCATGCGGATTGGGCATGATGTGGTGCCGCATGCAACTTTCATGAGAAGCAAGATATAAGTACCATGAGACTAAAATCTAAGAGATATTAGACTAGTCAAGCCACAGCTTCATGTCCTTGCTATCTATACCCATCCCAGTGCCCAAACTCCCGTCGCTGCCAAAATGAAGTTCACATCCACCACGATACTAGCCACCGCTATACTAGCAGGCACATCTTTTGCTGCCCCTCGCAGCGGCCTGATTGACCGACTGCAGTCCCGTGGCACTCTGTCACGTCAGTCACTACCCACCGAGAAGAAGGGCGTTCTGCTCAAAGAAGCAGCCGCGGGGGCCAATGTTCAATATAGCAAGAACTGGGCTGGGGTGGTACGCGAGCAGCCACCCGCCAGTGGTACCTACAGCGCTGTGTCTGCAACCTTCACTGTCCCGGAGCCAACGGCTACCAATGAATCTGGGGAGATGCAGGCTGTGTCCGCCTGGGTCGGTATTGACGGTGACACTTACACTAAGGCCATTCTGCAAACTGGCATCGATACCTATATCCAGGATGGCAAGAAGACATTTGACGCCTGGTACGAGTGGTATCCATTGAGTGCGGAGAACTTTGACCTTGCATTGTCCGCAGGCGACGTTATCGTCGCGAAGGTCGAGACATATTCGCCCAGCGAGGGTGCTGCCATCATCGAGAATAAGTCGAGCGGCCAGAGTGTTACCAAGACTCTATCTGCACCCTCGGCCGACGCCACCCTTGCTGGCCAAAACGCCGAATGGATAGTTGAGGACTTCAACACCGGTAGCAGCATGGTTCCCTTGGTCAACTTCGACAGAGTCGACTTTACCGGTGCGCAGGCCGAGGCCGGTGGTGCGAAATATGGTGTCAAAAACGCCGCCGTTCTGGATATCCAGCAGAATGGAGATCTGAAGGCCCATGTGGAAATCCAGAGTGACACCGAGTTCTTTGTTACATACCAGTAACTTGATATGCATACATGTATCCATGGAGGCTGTCTGATTTTAGGAGTTGATGAGTTTGGCGTTTTGTACAATGGGTGATATTCATCATATGTTTCATTCAATTTAGTGGAATTTATCAAAAGAAAGCAATCATTAATGATTGAATTACAGTGTATTACTCTCATGAGGTTTAGTGTCTTATGGTGAATGTTCGAAGGGAACACGAGAGATGTATTTTCCCTTCTCAACTTATGAGTCATTTTGCTGTCGACCTAAAGATTAACATCTTTGACTTTTGACTTTTGAACATCTCAACGTTCATCTTCGTCTGCCATGAAAATCCAAATAGAACCAGCGCAATTCCCTGAAGACGCCGATTCTATCCTCTCGCTGTTTTCTGGTTATGCTACATCCCTCGGCATCGACCTCACCTTTCAATCATTCAAAGAGGAACTTGATTCTCTTCCTGGGAAATATGCTCCATCTCAAGGGGGAGCTCTTTTGATCGCACGGGCAGACACGGGTGTTCAAGAACATAATAGAAATGGACTAGTCGACCCAATCAATCCCCCGCAGTTCTCTTCTGCTCTCGGATGTGTGGCGCTCCGGCGCAGCTCTGATGGCTGGTGCGAAATGAAGCATCTGTATGTTCTCAAGGAAGCTCGCGGAGAACGCCTGGGTGAAAGACTCGTCCAAGCGATCCTCGCCCAAGCCAGAGCTTTGGGATACCGCGGGATGCGCCTGGACACACTACCTGAAATGACAGCGGCGCAATGGTTATATCGGAAATATGGATTTGTGGATATTGCACCGTATTATGATACTCCGATACAAAGGACGGTTTTCATGGGTTGTGAATTTACATGATCATGGTATACCTTGATCTCTACTTTTTCAACCTGGCCTGGATATATTCGAAAAAGAACACGGAAATTGTGCCGTCCGTGCAGTGTCGATCACTTCAACCCAACAATATCCACCACTTTTGTGCATCCGGTGGCTTCCGTTTCAGCCCAAAAGTACCGCAATTCAAGACTTGCAGGGACAATCTAGCGGTATTTAAGCATCCACTTCCCCTTGGCGACTCGGAGATAGGTGTCGGGGATTTCCAAATTAGGAACCCGGATGAAAAAGCATACCACTATAAATACTGCGCCAGAGAATCGTGACAGGAAGTCAATATATCTAAAACCCCAAGAGGCTCTTTATTATGACAGCCTCAGATCAGCTTGACGTTCTCGTCATCGGCGCCGGGATTGCTGGTCTCTCGACAGCTATTGCCCTCGGGAAACAAGGGCATCGCGTTGTGGTATGCCCCTAGAAGCAACTGTCACCTTGTTATTATAAAACCAGTCTCTCACCCAGTTTAGATTCTGGAAAAATCGGCTTTTCTGAAGGAGACAGGTGCCGCAATCCATCTGCCGCCGAATTGCACTGCCTTGCTACGCTGGATGGGCATTAATCCGGTTGACTTCGGGGGTACATTGCTTCATGAGGTCAGATTTATGATTTGTCTCCTGGCAAGAGTGGCTTAAGTTGATGTTTTGCTTTCTCCAGTTACACCGATATGGATTCGATGGGGAGTTGACGTACAAGAGAGAGTTCGCCGACACTCGTCATCATTGGCAAGCAGTAGGCGAATGAAAGAGAACCTAGCTAGGACGATTTCCTAATTTTTAGCACAGGAATGGTACCTCGTGCATCGAGTTGAACTGCACAATCACCTCAAGCAACGTGCCCTTGAAACCGCAACGCTGCACACACGGTGTAGAATCACCCAGGTCAATCTGGAAGGGATTTGCCCATCGGTCACTCTCGATGATGGTCGCACTTTCAAAGCCGATCTGCTCCTTGGTGCAGATGGTCTGCATGTATGGGTATCAGTTAATTAGGCTTAGCCCTGTTCTGACTTTTCTATAGTCCCAGATCCGCCAGAGTATCGCCCCGGGGTCTCCCTCTCCATACCCCGTCGGCAAGTCATGCTTTCGTTGGCTTCTCCCCACAGATCAATTAAGGCAACATAAAAGCACGGTCGGTTTCGTGCGAGACACGGGCGTGTTTATTGAGTGGGCATCTGATGACCGGCGGCTCGTGGCTTACCCTTGCTCTGACGGCAAAATCCTCAACCTTTGTGCTTTTGTCCCTTTAAGTGAAATCCAGGCAGATAACCAAAGTGACTATAAGGGCTTTCCTTGTTTGACATAGAAAGGCACTGACAAATTGGCATTGATAGGCTGGCAGGCAGCTGGAGACAAGACTACAATTGTCAAGGCCTTTTCTAAGTTTTCGCCCGGTGTTCAGAAAATCATCGCAAGCGCGGACGAAAACCTCAAAGTATGGGATTTGTACGATATGGAGCCACTGCCTACCTGGACTCGAGGCCGCGCTGCTCTTCTGGGAGACGCAGCACATCCGTTCCAGCCATGTAAGCAACTGAACAGCTTCAACCCGACAAACTATATGAGTGACATACACTGACAGCTCGTTAGACATGGGACAGGGAGCAGCTATGGCAATTGAAGATGCCGTCAGCATTGCCACCTTACTTCCTTGTGGTAGCACACCGCACGATATCCCCACGCGACTTGAAATGTTTCAAACAGGTCGTCGGCCACGGGTGGACCTTGTCCTCCAGTACACTCGGATGAATGGACGGGATGAAAATGATGCAGCCGGCGATAGAATATCAGGTAGGTTTGTTTCCACAGCCTTGGACTATACTCATGCTCACAGTGGTAGCTGCGGAAATGGTGAAAATCATGAATATTTGTTTCTCGCACAATGAGATTGAGCACTCTAAAGACTTGCTGGACGGTAAATCAGCAGATCAATGATGGAGGTAATTGCGAGTAAACCGTGGACAAATCGGGAGATAGTCAAAGATATTGCAGTGTTGACATTGTAACGAGGATTTTAATTGCCCATTGAAATCTATCATTATGAGGATATATGTAAAAGGATCATGAAGGGTTGGAATAGATTATTATACATAGGATGTTTTACATATTAGAGTCCGTTATGCATCTGCAAAAGACTTACGGGCGTATTGACAAGGCTTAGCGGACAATGTAAAACCCATTTACGGCAACTTGGCTCTCCCTGAGCTCATCGGTGACCGAGCGAACTCCAATGAGGTGTAATGGAACTTGCTCTACCAACTTCTGCCCACGGGTGATGATATTGGTATACCCCTCAACGGTGCGATCGATCCAATTCGAGCTTTGCTGAAGGTCTGACATGGCCGGGTGTTCCGCCGCCCACGCGGGATGAGCCAGGGTATCCTGTACAACAGATGTGTCGTATACATCAGCAAGCAGAGCTGCTTCTGCAGCTGCTGCTTGCGCCTCAGCGAGTTCTTTGCTCGTGGCACCGGTGGGTGGTGGGATATCTGCGCGAAGGTATCCCAAAATACATATCTCAATTTTGCTAGTTTGGAGAGGAACATCCTCGAGGAGGCGAATTGCGACCAAGCGTTTCGATATTTGAGCCAGATTAACTCTGGTTGCTTGGAGAGAATCCAATGCTCGCACAGACAAGATAGCTGGGCACCATTCATCAGTCGAGGGACCCTTGCACGACCCGGTTTCGAACCGAGCCCAGCCAAAGAAGTAACCCCTTAACTGCTCCGTCACCCAGTCGGGCATCCTAATTAAACTCAACTTCGGTATATCGTCAGGGTTGTCGGAGTACGGGATTTGATCGGTCTGACAGCGAGCTTTGAATGTCATAGGAAACGGTGGCTGAGGGCCGACATCGATAGGAACCGGGTTGCTTCCAGCTATTTCTGACGCTGGTCGATTTATCTGAGGTCGCCCAATAGGGCCTCTAGGGCCATTGATAATACCCCCCACGCGGTTCTCGATACCACTAGCCGTGTAAGCCTTCTGGACGGCAGACTTTGTCACCCACGATGGACGAAACGGAGCAGCTTTAGCCTGAATCGGAGCAGCTTTGGCTTTAATAGCCATGGCGGCCGGACCTGCTGCGGTCCGCGCTGCAGTTTGGGCGTAAAGGCTCACAACCATAGCCCCGACCTCCAAAGGCAGCGTACTCAAGCTTGCGCCGCGGATAGAGCTGGGGTCGGTGGATGTAGAGAGCACCCGGAACACGGGACTATTGCCAAGCACCTTCTTCTTGACTCCTTGGCAGAGGACTAGCTGGAAGTAGCCATCGCCTGCTTCGGCTGGAATCCGCACAACGGCAGTCTCACGTAGCTGATGTGTATCGCGCGGACGGGCTGGAGCCTTCTTCCGAAATTTCTTGATGTCGCGTTGCCAAGCTCGTTCATCATCTGGAGTCACCTGGTCGGCCCTCAACGGCATACCCGGGGTCACATCGAGCCAGCCATCTCGGAGACGGAGGAACGACTTGAATTGCATCCCGGTCTTCCCGCTCCAACCTTTGCTCTGCAGCCACAAGGTGTGTTCAGGTGGTAAGGGAAAATCAGAGAATATTGATATAGCGACCGATGTAGTGGGTCCACGGTAAAAGACCAGTCCATGGGAATGTCGCAAAATGGTAACATGCTTGTTTGATTCCGATGGCCGACTGATTAGACCAGTGAGGAAATGCCGAGCTTCACTGTATGCCTTTTGAACAGGCGTCGGGGGAGGAGTCGGAGATGAAGTTGGTCCTGCTGTCCTTGGTCGTGGCAATGAGCCTGGACTTACAGGCCTAGGAGGTGGCGGCCCATAAAGGTCCGTATATGATGGGGGCTGTAATGGGKCCACAAGAGACGGGGTACTGGCAGCGTAAGCTGTTGCTTCCCGCTGATCGGCATGCGCCGTTGCTCGTAAGTTCGGGTTTGACACGGGCTTCCGCCTGATATGAAATGAATCTGGCGGATGACTTGGGTTTAAATATCTAGATGACATTTTCTACATGATCCTCAAGAAGTACCTGACTCAATTGTTTTATTTTATTTTCAGGGGCACAGCCAAGAATGCTGATTGGCCCGAGCTTTGTTATGGCCTGAGGCATAGAATTGCTGCCTGAGATTGTTACACATCAACAACCTGAGTAGTTCTCAAGAACATGGAAAATACACAGTAATCTAAGTGGGTTTGGCATATCTTTCTTAAATTTATGATTAATTATATAGAAAGAAATGCAAGAAGAAGGTATGTAAACGAACTAGCTTAAGGACATCCTGGAACTACCTACCTAGGTAGGTAACACCTGGGCATCCATGGCTCACAGTCTCACAATCCTAGAGCAACCGATTGGCGGATGGTGAAGGTATATGAATGCGATGAAGAATGAAAACAATAAAAAGGCTTAAATATACATAGTCGGTTGCCCCTTCAAAGTTGAGACTATTTCTATACATGCGGCCTGTCGAAACATAATCGTCTAATCAAAATCAAAAGCACTCATGCTCCAACCGGGGGCTCCGAAGCAGCCAAGTTACATTGACGGAACAATCGCACCTCGTCAGGTTTGAACGCACCAACCACAGAATGCAGCACACCGCGGTTGTTGAATAACACCAAGTCATTATCCTCCCAGTCATGCGGATACACATACTGAGGGCTTATGGCCGGCCGCTGCAACTTATAGACAATATCCCGCACACGGGCCAAGTCGTCGATCGTGGTTCCATCGGCACAGTGGATACGGCGCACGGCTGAGGGATGGATCTGCAGAGCCAATTTGCCCGTCACTGGGTTTTTCCAGGTCATCGGGAAGACCATGATCTTACCAGGGTCAATAGGTGGCAGTTCAGAGTCGGGCAACTCGAGGCCTTCTGAGTGCATACCAAGCCCCGTGGATCGAGAATGTGCTTGGCTCATCCAAATGTATCTGTCGTCGTGATTAGCTGGGTTGATCAGATGTATGGGCATATTATAGGAGGCCTTACGGATGGGGAGCATATTCAATTTTGCTCGTCTTCACAAACTCCTTATCCTCGGACGAAAGAAGCTCAAACATCCGCTCGCCACTGACAAAAGCCGTGGTGCCAAGTGGTACATCCATTGTTTCTCCGGTTCCATCATCATATAATAATGTCTGTCGACGGCCTTTAGGCACACTCACAGCCATAAGCGTGGTCACCTGGGGCGGGTATAGGTCATAAAGTGCAGCATCGATGTGCCAACGATAAAACCGGGTGAACTCATAATCCTTCTCCTCTGGGACGTGATCTTGGTGGAATGTCCGGTGGTGAGGGTGTCGTAGGGTGATATCTTTAAGACCCTCGTATGAATCAACGTGCCCGTTTCCAATCACCTGCACTTGTGGCTGGTGAGGCACAGTCTTCAGATCAGGATGGAGGATGCTTCGCTTTGCATCAATGGTCTTGCCATGTCCATAGTTGTCGGAAGCTGGGTCAAAGCGCTTGGTCAGCTCATACTGGGCTTTAGGTGATAGCCCTTTCTGGTGTTTGAACACCACGACGTGGTGCTCGTAGAGGGCCTTCCGAATCGTCCCAAACTGCTCCTCTGTATGACCATTAGTTTGTGCTCTTGTAGTTGATAGGAATCCACGAACCAGTTAAGTTTTCCAAGTCAACACCTTGAATCTCAGCACCAAAGTCAATGCTTGAGCCTGGAGGAGGTTGGAGGGGACGGACGGTAAGTGGCAGCACGGCCATAGTTTCGCTTTACTTAAATTTTCAAGTTTACAGCTCGAAATAGGATGTTCATATGGTGTTTTACTAGTCTTTATAGTGCTTGGCCGATACTAAGGGATTCGGTTCTCAAGACCAGATTGTGAACGGTCAACGGCGTATACCGAATATGAGAGAGAATATGTGGGACGATGGGGCTGATAAAGAGGTTGTCGCTGGATATTTTACCAAGGGAGTCTTTTGATAAGCTAAACTCGGAAGTATCTAGGTACGGAGCAATATTGAGTGATTAGTTGTTACTGGATGTTACAGAATACATATGTATCAGTATGGCGATAAGGTGGGTGAGTGGTAACAACACACCCGCTCGGATATTTGATGTCATCACATTGCGCAAGCCAAACAAAGCAAATGAAGCAATCATTAGAAACATTCAAAATCAAAATCAACAAACTGGACAAACATGACAAACAAAAAGTTCTCCAGGGTGACGAGTGGGGAGAATCTCGGGAAATCACAAGTCCATTACTCACGAGATCTTCTCACATTACTGCGCAGGTGTGTATATCACCAAAACTTCCACCAAGGGCCCCGTGGTTTTGGCGGTTGCTCAGCAGCAATAATCTCATCCAAACCAGTGTGCATATCAACTTCCTCTGGGCGCCATGCCCATGGATCACTCCAATACAGTGCCCGATGTCCGAAGTAAAGAATCAAGAAAGCAGGAATGCCGATGTATGCGGTGAAAAAATTACTCACAGACCATTCCGATGGGAAGAAGACTGTGAACCCATTTATAAGTGCCATCAGTGTAGCACCTGCGAGGCCAAAATAAACCCCATACGGCTGCAGCTTTGATTTGTACGGCTGCTCAATGCCCTGTGCTTTGACGGCTTTGCGGAAACGGAAAAACACAACAGAACAGCATATCCATGAGATGAAGCCAGAAGTGTTTGTGAAGTTGATGAACCAGTTGAACACAATCGAACTGGAGTTGCCAACAGCAAGATAGGCCAATGCMGAGAAGCATGCTGAAGCCGACACAGCCCAGTATGGGACACCCCATCGGTTACATGTCTTGAACACATGTGGCGCGTTGCCTGACATAGCCAAAGAATAGAGCGACCGTGAAGACATGTACAGGAAGGAATTTCCTGCGGACCAGGCGGACGTCAAGACGGCAGCGTTCACGATGTGGTCCAAAACGGGAATGCCGGCATTCTGGATGCCGATCACGAATGGAGATGAGTTTACCGTGCCATCGCCCTTGGTCAGACGACTAGCATCGGATGGGCAAATAACACCAATGGCTAGCACACCAAAGATGTAAAAGAAGACCAATCGGTAAATGTATCTCCGGGCTGCCCGGGGTACATTGCGCCGAGGGGACTCCATCTCACCACCACTGATCACAATCAGCTCTGGGGCGAAGATGAACGCAATGGCGCTGGATACTGTGCATTTCAACAAGGCCACGAACCGGCCCGAATCTCCCGTCGTGAGATACGTATTGAATGGACGCGGGTTATTCCAATAATGAAAGCCCAGTCGCTGACGATTAGGTCCACCACCCCAGAAGAGGATGAAGGATACCATCAATAAGCCGATCAGAGTAATGATCTTCACCCCGGCGAACCAGAACTCCGACTCGCCGTATATTCGTACGGGCATAAAGTTAAGCGCGATAATGACGACCATCATGATTGTGATCCACACGGCGATGTTAATCGATCCACTCTGGTCCCAGTATCCAATGACCAGTCCAGCAGCTGTGATCTCGTACGGCACTAAGATTCCGAGAGAGTACCAGTATAGATATCCCATGGCGAACCCCATACTCCGCGACACATAGCGGAATCCATGATAGCTCATCGTTCCACCATGTACTGGAAGGTAGGCGCCAACCTCAGCGATGGCTGTGACCAAGCCATAAACCATGGCCGAGATGAAGATATAACCTAGAAGAAGCGATGCGGGGCCTCCAATGGCCAGGGCTTGGCCGGAACCCACGAAAAGTCCTGAATTGCGTGAGTAATCTTCTTTATATTTCCAGGTCGTAAACCTGCAAACGTACCAGTTCCGATCGTGCCTCCCAGGGCCATTAGCTGAACATGGCGGTTCTTCAAACCACGTTTGGTAGTGGTTGCATAGCGATCGTCGAGTAGGTCGGCTTCGACCAAATTTCTAAGTGCTTTGCCCTTCTCGCTGATCGGATGTTGATCACTGTCAAAGTTTTGGGGTTCAGTAGTCTGTATTGTCGCCATCTTGTGCAATGAAAAGGGAAAATGCTGGATAAAAATGAAAACGATCGGCAAGGAATATGTACTATATTTAAATGATTTTTTCCACAGGGCAATTTCATCCCGTCGTACAGACACTCTCAGCCACGCGATATTAAACCGCTATATCTCTGAACAATGACTGGTCAGTAGAGGGGTCCGTGGCCATCTAATCACAGTTACACCCGGACAAAGGTACAATCCTGGGGTAAGCCATTAGGTTTCCAGCTGAAGATAAGACTGCAAAATTTTTCGACCATGTAGGCGCTGATTCTGGTGATATCTATCATTGCGGCGCCTTATGTTCCGAGCTTTTCGAGTCCATACCTGGCGCATAACCAACAGGAAAGACAGTTAAGAGGGTAGACGAATCAGATAAAAGCAAAGCCTGCAAACCTACGAATGTTTTGTCCATCAAATTTCATGATAGGTGGCACCTGGGTACGAGACAAGTACCACAGTAGAATGGGAAAATACTCTCTCGAATATGGTGATAGAAAATATGAGTAAAATATAAGTAAAAGATGGCCACTACTTGACCACAGCACCCGTCCGGGGGACGTATCGGCATCAAACGAGAGGACGGAGAAGAGGAACGCTGGGTAAAGAGCCTGAGCAAAGATAAAGTGAGGTAAAGAGTACCTATGTACCTACCTATGTACATATGTAGGGTAATAAGACATTCTCGTATCAGAAATGGATGGGGAAACCTTCGGAACCTTGGAAGTTTCTAATCCAGAATAGGAGATATAGTTAAGATCTAACCAATCAAAAGCCAACGGGTGGGGTCAAATGATCATACTAAGCTCAAACAAGCTTGGAATCCCCACGGGATACATTTGGATCACATGCCACCTTCCAAGGTTTCGTCCACGATTATTGCATGACACAGCTCAATCTTCAAACAATGCAATATCATAAGCACAAGAAAACACCGAGAATCCAAGCATCAAAACTCCCAAATTATGCCGGCAATAGAAATCCCCCGATCCGTCCTTCCTGCTGTTCACAAATCGAACACACTCCGCAAGGGAAAAGGCCGTATAGGCTTGTTGACCAACAACCCCATTTAGGTTATATGTCAGGCTTTTGATTAGTTCCCACAATTGGGGAATAGTAATCGCGGTGGCGGGTGCAGCATCCACAACTTCCTGTGCAGTGCATATGTCGAACCTTTCCGGAAGGGTGCCGAATGGTGTGCCAAGGTCGTTCACAGCAACCACACTCACGAGAGCAGCAGCCGCCACGAAGTTGGCAGTAGGTCCGTTCAATATTCCAGAGCTGTTTGGGTTTGTGCCGCAGATTTTTTGTATACCGATGAACCAGGCGCCCTAGTGGCTTGCGCTCCATGAGTTCTGCCATCCGTTCCAGGTGCTGGAAGTATTCAATGTTAAGTAGCTTTAGCTCGAGATTGTATTCCTGAAGCTTCTTGAGAGTGGAAGGTTCTGGCGGGCTTTCATGCTGAACTTGGATTTCATAATGGCGAGATATCGTACCGACAAGCATTTCTCTTTGGATGATATTGTTAACCCGTCTCATCTCCTGGCGATGTTCAGATACCCAGTCGAGTGGGATCCTCGTGTGTTCTGCTTCTTGGAGCTCTCGTAAGAGCAGCTTGAACCCGTTAGCTTGGACACGGGTTTTATATTTGGCTTTGAGATGTTTGGTGGTAATGGTGATAGAGGAAAATATGTTATCGATTGCCAAGGTGAGGTATGCAAGTATATGTTGATGAAACGATTTTGGGGCTTGGATAGCCATCCTGTATGAGGGTGTGATGGAAGAGAACAAACAGAGGGATCACTTTGAATATCCCTGGCGTACTGGTACTTGCCCTCGTACGACCGTTAATGATTCAATTTGTGAGTTTTTCAGGGCCGACGCTCAGTTAGGCAAACGACGTCATTTTGATTTAGGAGCATAGCATGCATGGTTGATGCTATAGTTAGACAACCATACAAGGTTCATTTAACCTACATTTTGTAAATCTATCAATATTAGACTCTGGGTGTAGAAAAACAAACATGGAGGACCTTATAGATGATAAAATGGTATCTTCCTTTGGGAGATGATTCAAAATCGGTCTATATCTTGATAATATAAAACATGACAACCCCTTGCAACCCACTACGGGATGTTCCAATGTCGTGCAAAGAGAATCTATGTATATCATCCAGGCTCCCGATCATTCTTCCACGTGGCTTGAGTTAGGTTTGAACACTATCGGTGCAATGGGCGCTAACTTTTCTTCTGTAATGCTGCCTTTCATGCCGATCGCAGGATTTTGGACATCAACCAAATTAGCAGGTCGTCGGGGATTATGGGCCAGACCTGAGTTTGCCAAAATAGGGTATTGCATTAAGTTGGCGACTATGGGGTTGAAAACTGTCATGCCCAGGCTAGTGGCATAAGCACGATCGTCTTCCAAGGAGATGATGTTCATCTGAAATTGACCAATGATCTCGACCTTTGCGGCTACTTTGAAATTATCGACTTCGCTTGTACGGAGTACTCCGTACCAGACAAAATATTGATACGACAGAAGCAGCAAGATTGACTCTAGAAATAGATGTCCTGCAGTAGCACAGGGCCAGATTCTTAGTTAGCCATGTTCCTTTTAAGACCTTAGCTCTAGCCCCGAGAATCCCTTCCGGATTGGTTAATTGGTATTTTTCTTGTATGTTTCTCCTTAGCTCACGTGCTTTGTATTGCATGGCAGGCAATTCATCGTCGGCTTTTCTTCTCCTTCAAATTTCGTTAGCCATACAGGGAGCCTTGGAGCGACTTGCCCACGGTTTATATATATTCCAAGGTTCTTTCTCTTCCTTTCATCGACTTCCAAGGTTGCCAAATACAATGTACGTTGTACGTAGAGAAAACGAAAGAAGACTATACCTATGTTCCAGGCTTTGACTGAATTGCTTATTATTTATATACAATATGAACTATATCAGAACAATCATTACTAACGGGTTGCTTGGTATGTTAGTGCAGACACCATAATCTACCTCAGAATTTGCGTCAAAGGGATATATCATACTGTTGCGTTACTTGTTTTGCGGAAGTTATACAAGGAGATAGTCATTATATCTCATAGAAGCAAGGTGTTCCCTGTCGTATACTTTCCAGTTACACGACTACATCCGTGATGTGATGTCTTGGACAAAAGCACAGTAGAAACAACCATAGATATGCTCCTGACCACGTGAATCATCTACATATTCTCCATCAGCTTCTGACTTGCTCGTAGTTCCGTTGGAATTCAGGCTGTAAAGAAAAAATAAACGTTCTATATTCTATAAACGCAATAGGTATATGGTTGATCCTCTATATGTACAAAGAAAATGTGCACAATATTGCAACTCAGTACTCCAGGCCCAAGATGATATCGTGCAAGTTCATGCATCATGACAAATGCCAATCCAGAACGCAACACCAGTGAAATAGAAGAAATTGTTGTTTATCCCGAAGAGCCCTTTGCACTCAAGCGTTCTCCGCGTGAGTGGTTCCCCGTGACTTGCGACCGTACGGGTTCTCATCCGCAATCCAGTCCTGGTGGCGTTCAGGGATCTCGAAAGTGCTGCTCTTCCAGGGGACGACTTTGTTGACATACATCCAGTCAAGCTCCTCGAGCGTGCGACCCTTTCCTTCAATGACGAAGAAGTAGACAACGCCGATAGCTACGAAAAGGCAACCAGCAAAGACGTATCCGTAGGCAAAATCGATCTCCTTTGTGATGAAAGTTGTGAAGAAGCTGATGAGGAAGTTCCACAGCCAGTTGGTTGCGGTAGCCAGCGCCATACCCTTGGCACGGTACTTTGATGGGAAGAGCTCGGCGACAATAGCCCAGACCATGGGACCCCAGGTCATAGCATATGCCGCAATAAACAGGCAGGCGACGACAATCATACCCTTACCGGCATTAGGGGTGTTGGTAGGTGTGTCCACATCTAGAACGAAATGGCCGATGGAGGCGAAAATCATGAACATGACGAACATCCAGATCGCTCCAAATATCAGGGACTTGCGACGACCGAAGTTTTCCACGACATACAAACCTCCAAAGGTGGTGGCGAAGTTCACAGCACCGAGGATGCACTGGGTGACGAAGCTGTCCGAGAGACCAGCTCCTGCAAAGATAGTGGTGCCCTATGTTTCAATTAGCACCTCCAAGAGATAAAAGAAGTAGAAGGAGACTTACATAGTAGAAGAAGTAGTTAGCACCGCTGAGCTGCTGCAGTGACTGCAGGACCATGCCAAGGGCAATACGGTAGAACATGCAAGGGGCTGTAAGGAATTCATGCCACTTCTGGCCATCAGACTCCGCTTCGAACTGCTCGCGAATCTCGCTCATTTCTTCCAAGATGCGGACATGGTTCTCCGGGATGCCGTAGAGCTTGGCCAGTGTGCTTTGGGCACTCTCTGCCTTTCCGTGGCGGAACTCATAACGTGGGCTTTCCGGGAAGAACACCATACCGCCGCCGAGGACCAGAGCGAAGAGGAAGGTGAGGCCAAGAGTGATGCGCCACTGAGCAGTGCCATCCATGGTGTGAGTACCCAAGTTGATGCAGTAAGCCAAGAAGATACCGAGGGTGACGAACAACTGGTAACAACTGATCATGGCACCACGGATATGACGGGGGGCACTTTCACCCTGGTACATGGGCACAAGCAGCGAGCAGCCACCAACACCGAGACCAGTGACCCAACGGCCAATAACCACCTGGTACCAGTGACCATCGGGGGCGGCAATCTGGACAATCAACCCGACGTTGAGGATCATACACCAGAGCGAGATGGACCACTTCCGGCCCAACATGTCAGCAACGGGGGCTCCGACCAGGGCACCAATCATAGTACCGACGGACAGCAAGCCGACAATAAGACCGGAACGCACGGTGCTGAATGCGTAGGAACCATCTGCGTTGAGTTCACCGTACCGCTCCAAGTAGTTGCTCATTTCTTGGAAGCCAGAAATCTGACCCGTGTCATATCCGAACAGCAGACCACCCATCGAAACAAAGAGGGCCATCACCAAGGACCGCATGCTTATCCGAGGGATAGGGGTATCGATACCCGAGGGTCGCATGGTTTTCTCAGTGGGACTGTCTTGGAAGGACGACTCGACCGGCTGTTGGGGAGTGATGGACTCCCCATGATGGGAAGACGCTTCGATACCCATGATGTAGGTTGAGTAATATATGTGTGATATTTTCTTTTAGGGTTTTAAGGGACTAGAGGACCAGCTCAGAAGAATTATGAAAATAAAAGAAGAATGGAGGGAAATAGGCCCATGGGGAATAGGAAACCTCGGGGAAGATGGGGGAATAGKGGGCTTTTTGTAATCAAGCAACGAAAACAAGAAAAAATAATAAAACTCAAGAGAAGAAGTGGGGAGAGAATTGTGGAGAGGCGAGTTGGGCGAGATGACGATGCTCATGGCTATTGTACAAAGTAGGATGACAACAGCCAACAACCCGGCGGCAGCCGACTTACACAGCCACCCCACCAGAGGGAAAGACCATACAGGGCAGGTTCCAAGTGATCATTGGCTCTGGTTCGCCGTTTTCAAGTGGATAGCCGATTCGCTCGGCGCAGGGGTCGGAATGTGGCGAATACAAGCTTATAGGCCAAGGCCGTGCCGAACTAATTCGGGATCAGATGTTTTCGCCGGGAGCCGAGAAAGAGATTTCTCATGTTCTGTTTTCACCATGTTGATTTACGTGGAATATCAAGGGATATTAGGATAGATTCTGAATCCGGAGAAAGCATGGAAAAAAGGAAACCCCGGGAATTCCCCAGGCCTTTCGGGTTGTCTCCGGGTTCTCTCCGGATCGAGGAGAAATTCATTTCCCGATCGGTATCCCGGTGAAAACATCCCCGAGAATTATCATCTCCAGACATGGAAGGAGGGTTCTGAAGGGGAAATGCGGAGTCTGGGGGGATATGCTAAGAATTACTAACTCAGGATATCACTACTATTTCACTTAAAGCATTGCTTTTACAGATGACCATCTATCCACTCCATGTGAAATTCATATAAATCTCAATCTCAATATGAATCCCGTAAAACATCGGGCATCCTGTTGATATCCCGATCCCGGTTTCCGAGGTCGTCGGTGGCACCTGAGGCGCCACACCCGCCGCCCTACGTCATTGAAGAATTTGCAATTTGTTTTGTTTTTTATTTGTAATTTGCTATCCCATGTAATTTTAATTTTAATTTCCAGTTACAAATTCATAATCTCCAGATATCACATGATGTCAAACTGGGATTCCCCTTAGGCCCTAAACAGAACCCTTCAATGTCTGGATTTTGTGGTCTACATGTTAACATAGTGGAATAATGTCGTTAATTCCAACAGATGAAATTTCCAACCTTGGAAGGTTCCATGGTCCATTTATGCATGAAAATACCCTTTTAGCCAGCATCCAAATATTGATATAGGCAACACCCATTGGGTAAATCTCGCGTAATTTGCCAAATGCGTGATTCTCCCCGTAGTTCCCCGTAGTTTCCCCAATCACAGAAACGCGCGACTCCATCCGGAGCACGCCGGTTGATCCGCCAAAATCCGGCATCCCTTCTGAGATACTCACCGTGCCAAGTCGGGGCGATTCTCGGCCAACATTCTAAGGTTCGTTCCGCTGAGTCATTCAATGAGCAGCCCCGGAGCCCTGGAGAGATATCRTGACGGTAGATAYGAATACAGAAGGCTAGATCATAGATCTGGTGTCGACTTAAGACATCCTTCACACTGTACGATCCCTCGGAAAATATTGTGAGAAACGAAGTAGAAGGGGCCATAACTACAAAATGGATGTAAGTTGCCACTTGTAGCAGTTATTATTATTGTCGGCCCTGCTAGCCGATTCTCCATGCTTTACTGCTGAGTGTCAATGTCCTTTCTTCATCTCCCAAGCACAGCGGCTGAAATGCCTTGACCAATTGAGACAAGTGCCAAAAATTTCTCGGCGTTTTCATTTTCGCAGGACCTTTCCCCACAATTGCAGTTGAATTTCTTATATACCCCGCGTACTAATGCAAGTGGTTTGGCTAATTGATTTCGGTCCATCAAAGACCGAATCATTCCAGTATTGTAAGCGGACTGCCGCCTCGATTGTTCCACAAACAACACGGGAGGCTTGCGGTATAAGCACAACGGCCGCATTCCATGGCCTAATATATCCTTCAGTCGATGGAATAATTTCGGTTTCCTAATGCAGGGCGGGATTTTTTCCCGTCATTATTCCCCTCAAGATCTATATGTATATATACATGTACATCCACGCATCTGAAGCCAAATAAGTGCGCTGCGAAATCTAGCACTATGAAAACGCTAGCAATCTTGTCCCTGACCGGTCTGGTCTCTGCCCAAGCTGCTCCGTACGCTCAGTGTGGTGGAAGCGGTTATTCTGGCCCTACAACGTGTGGCTCAGGCTGGACTTGCCAATATCAGAATGACTGGTTTAGCCAGTGTCTCGAACGTAAGTGTCCTCGGAGAATATGCTGCAACGCTATTCACTCGACTAACACGGAATACTCTAGCTACCAGCGGCGGTACCACTCTATCAACAAAGGTCCTGACAACCACAAGTAAAACGACCACTACAACAAAGGCAACAGCCAGTGCGACAGGGTTCCCCACTACAAATGGACTGGAATTTGAAATCAGCGGAAAGACAAACTACTTTGCCGGTTCCAATTCCTATTGGATTGGGTTCCTCACTAACAATGACGACGTGGATCTTGTGTTCGACCACATGGCGGAATCTGGGCTCCGGATCCTCCGAGTTTGGGGATTCAACGATGTCAACACCGTTCCATCTTCGGGGACCGTTTATTACCAACTACTCAAAGATGGCACTGCCACTATCAACACCGGTGCAGATGGCCTACAGCGCCTGGACTATGTGGTTGCCTCCGCCGAGGCACGGAATGTGAAACTTATCATTAACTTTGTCAACAACTGGTCGGATTATGGGGGTATGGCCGCCTATGTCACTGCTTTTGGTGGCAGCCAGACAAGCTGGTACACAAATATTGCAGCTCAAACGGCCTACCGTGCTTACATCAAAGCTGTTGTTTCCCGTTATATCGACTCGCCTGCCGTATTTGCATGGGAGTTAGCCAATGAGCCCCGCTGCAAAGGCTGCGACACCTCGGTTCTTTACAACTGGATCAAGTCCACCAGTGCCTATATCAAGGCTCTGGACTCAAAGCATATGGTTGCCATTGGCGATGGTACTTGTGCTCTTGTGATCTCTACAACGTGTTTAATTCTCTAACTCATCTTCTAGAGGGCTTTGGACTCGACACCGGGTCTGATGGCAGCTATCCCTACGGCTACGGCGAGGGTCTGAACTTCACGATGAATCTAGGGATTGATACCATCGACTTTGCTACATTCCATCTCTACCCCACGAGCTGTATGTATATAATTTTACTCTTTTAGTCTAAACCTTGCTAATATATTCACGCAAGGGGGGACCAGCTTTGATTGGGGCAACGGATGGGTTGCGTCACACGGAGCAGCCTGTGCAGCAGCTGGAAAGCCCTGTCTCTTCGAAGAGTACGGTGCCACTTCTGATCACTGTAGCATCGAGGCGCCATGGCAGAAGACGGCGCTGGAGACCACTGGCGTTGCAGGTGATCTCTACTGGCAGTATGGAGACACGCTGAGCTCGGGAAAATCGGCCGATGATGGAAACACTATCTACTATGGAACTAGCGAATTCACCTGTCTGGTGACGGACCATGTCGCAGCCATTGATTCATAATCATCAGGACTGGTGAGGTTGGATGGGAGCAATGGTCCAGTCCATGTCATCAGGAACTGATTAGGATGCGGCTGTATCTAAGCAGGGAGCATGAATTGTATGCTCTTCGTTATGATTATTAAATCAGGTACGCAGGTTATGATATGTAAGTCACGCAGAAATAACTATTTTGATATTTTGATGGGGTATTCATACTTATGTACATGCAACTCGGTGCTCGCTAGACTAGAATTACTTAGATTGGGCTAACCTTAAAAGGGCATAAAGGGTCCGGTGTCGCGATGGCAGGAGAAGTTGTTGCAATGGCGAGAGAAATTGTTGCGATGGCGAGAGGGGTTATTGCGATGGCGAGAGAAGTTATCACAATGGCGAGGAGTGGTCGCGATGGCGAGTGGAGTGGGCGCGATGGTGAGGGAAGTTGTCGCAATGGTGAGGGAAGCTGTCGCAATGGTGAGAAAGGTTGTCGCAATGGGGAGAGAAGTTCAAAGTTCAGTTGCTCGGTGTCTTCTTAGGGACTTCAGCGTAGGCTGGAGACTCGGAGGAGGTTTCATCCCGCTCCACAGCGTCGGTTGGCGGTCCGCGGTAATTGTTGTAGCCCCAGACACCATACCAGACGGCGGCGACAACAATAAAGCCAGCGAACACCACAGAAGCATAGTTCATGCTCTCCTTGGTGACAGACTTAAGTGTCGGCATGCAGAACAGGGGAATTGCAAGAAGACTCCAGCCTAGAATGGTTAGAACGGTTAGATGAAACCCAAGCATGTAACAAAGTTTCCAGAGGGGACTCACAAAGAGCAATAACGTTAGCGATCAGACCGAAGACTCCAAAGTTGAAGCTGCCGTTCTTGATATCCTCCCGACCACGGAAGATCAGGGAAACAGCGATCGGGCAGGCATAGCTCGTGGTCAAGAATATGACACCAACACCCGAGAAGGCATTGTACGCAGCAGTAGATCCGAAGTAGATCACACCAAGAATGATTTCCACAGCCATACTCAATAGCAAAGAATTGAAAGGAATGTTGAGGGTCTTGTTGACGGTGCTCCACCAGCCCGAGCCGGGAATGCCGCCGTCACGGGCGAAGGCCCAAGTACAACGAGAGGTGGCAGTGACGCAACCGACACCGCAAATGATACCCAGCACGAGCAAAGGAATCAGCAGACAGAATGCACCCGCCGAGTTGCCGATGGCGGCCTTGAAGATGGCAGGGGTGGGCTGACCCGAAGCCAGATTGACCAGGTATGTGAGATCGGGAAGCACGAAACAGACGGGGACCAAGAAGAGGAGACCGGCAATACAGTTGATGATGACGGTTCCGACCATGGCCTTCGGGACCATGATGGCGGGTTCGCGGACCTCCTCGCAGAGTCTGATTTATGTGTTAACAATGAGGGACGGCTTGAATTAGTGGTCAGACTCACGAGATAATCATGCCGGTCGCCGATGTGGCGTAGGCGGCCTGTAAGAGACCAATGAAGAACGACCACCCCGCGGGCCACCCAGCCTGAGTTTCAAAGTGACCAAAGACCCAGGCGGCATCGTGACGACCTTGCTTGGCGATAGCCAGCAGGCAGACGACAATGGCGAGGAGACCGGCCATGGTCCAGAAGATTGCGAATGTCTTGTTGAAATGATCAGTTCTATTTTAGGCAAAGGGGCACGTGCGACACTTACCTCCAACCACGGCAACCATTTGTTGCCAAACGCCGAGATGGAGTGTGTCAGCAGGGTGATAGCCAAGAAGATAAGGAAGGTATGATAGGCCTGGAAATCATCGGTGATTCCCACCCCCGGCGATTTTTCGAAAATATTGAGACAAGCTACGAAGAGCAAGGCAGTTCCAAAATTGACGGCGAGGGTAATGGTGATGTTTCCTGCGACGTAGGACCAGCCACAGATCCATGATGCAACGCGGCGACACCACAAGGGCGACAAGACGAATGTTTGATAGTAGACACCACCTGCAGTCGGGTAGACCGAAGTAATCTCCGCCAATGAGATAGCCACACAGAGAATCAGGAAAGAGATGATCACCCAACCCCAGACGACATTGGCTGGCCCACCGGCGGCGAGTGGGTAGTATAGAGTGGTCGACAAGCCGTAGGGAACTGAAGAGAGAATGAAGCACATGAAGGTGACTTGCCAGATCGATCGGTTGCGAGACAATTCAGGCTTGTATCCCATATCCTCCAGGGTGCGATCCGCATTCGAGGTGCTCACGCCCTGTTCGACCGTCAGCCCGGAGGGGCGACGGAATCCATCATCAGCAGCCATAAGGAATGAAGTTATTGCGTGATGATTCTGATCTGCATACGGTGCAGATTGTTGTATGCACTAGGAATAGTAGAGAGTGTGAAAAAGAGATGGAGAAATAAGAAATACAAAAACAAAAGATAGCAAAGAAAAAAGAAAAAAGAAAAAAGAAAAAAGAAAAAAGAAAAAAGAAAAAAGAAAAAAGAAAAAAGAAAAAAGAAAAAAGAAAACGCCACTTCTCGGAAAACTGATGGGAAAAATTACCAGCAGATTAAAATGCTGGCGAATGAGATCCACAGAAACCCACTTGGCCCCCACCCAGGACC